>WUAW01004804.1:34076-44700 GCA_017165845.1 Thaumetopoea pityocampa | reverse complement strand
GATTTGGAATCTGAATCATATTCGGATCATATTATGATTCATCGAAAGTGGCCTTTTTAGACCCGCTGCTCTTCTTTCGAAAGCATTGCACTCGCATTCTATGAATTAACGAATCGCAACTGTTCTTTGCACGGCCGACATTGGAAAGTCAATGTTATACATGTTTACTTACTTGAGACGTTCACTTTGTTTATACGGGCTTAACACAATCTCACTGGTGTTGTGAAAGTGTTCGATATTCATTTGAGGTATCGGGTGTGATGCCAAATATAACATGGCAACGCGTGTTGGTTTTTAACAGCTCATCTTTTATGTGTTAATGGTTCATCTTACAAACGACAACGGTGTTGAGTCTGTTGTAACAGAACTTAAATTAAATTTAGTCCCACCTTATTTATTTCTAATGTCAAACGTCAAAACGAATTAGCAAACATTTATAGCGAGTACCGACCTACGTTTCTATCAAACGGTTAAAAAAATGTTGCGTTTTTGTGTACCTTTAGTCCGTATGTTCCGAAATCGCATCTAAATCTTTGAATTTTGACGTGTGTAAACGAAACTGACAACACGAAAATTGTAGCTATCACGTTTTGGCGTTTGACATTAGAAAAAGATAGGAAGGGACTAAATTTATTTAAGTTCTGTTACAACAGAATCAACACCATTAACTGATAACAAGTTTACGATATTTGTTTGTCATGATAACAAGCTTACGATTTTTGTTTGTCATGATAACAAGTTTACGATTTTTGTTTGTCATGATAACAAGTTTATGATTTTTTTTGTCATGATAACAAGTTTACGATCTTCGGTTTGTTATGATAACAAGTTTACGATTTTTATTTGTCATGATAACAAGTTTACGATTTTTGTTTGTCATGATAACAAGTTTACGATTTTTGTTTGTCATGATAATAAGTTTACGATTTTTGTTTGTCAGTTAAAATATGTGTGTAATAATATTAGCGTTCCTCCGTAAGTCGCTGCTCTTCCAAGGTTCAGTTAACCATTAACTATTATAAGCGTAAGCAGTGAAAGTTTATTTTAAATTATAAACAGTTGAGTAATTAGTGATTCTGATTACTACTTATATAAGTTGAGTAATTTGATTTATATTTAAAATTAATTAAATTTGTGCTGTAAGGGCTAGCGATTTGTACAATGAATGTGCAATAAGTAGTACGTTTAATATTTTCTTTATTCATATAATCATTCATCATCAGCCCACGGTAGTCCACTGTTGTGTGCCTCCTCCTTAAATAGGAGGGATTTGCCATAATAACCACGTTTGGCAGGCCTCTTGGAGATCGCGGTAGATTTTGATGGAATAACGGAACAATGGTGCAGCCCGTTATCCTGGCACATGCATTGACCTATTATTATACATGCAGTGACTTATTATAGATATCGCTCATCCAATAGAATAATGACGTAATTGCAAAAAAAGTTAAAAAAAAATTTTGTGTTTAATTTGGATGATTTGTTGTTTAATATGGATTTTTTCCGAGAATATTCAAATTATTAATAATAATCTATAAATAAATTATGAAAAATCATGATAGTCGATATGATTTACAAAATGGGTATAATCTAATTTTAAACTGAAACGTGAAATCTTTGAGTGAATCATCGCGGACCGCCTCGTCGAGCACCTGTCGCGAACGGGCCCGGACCTAGATGAGCGGCAGTTCGGATTCCGTCGAGGTCGTCCGACCATCGACGCGATGGACCGGGTGAATCGGATGGCAGTGGAGGCTACGTGCTGCGGAGAGGTGCTGTTGGCGGTGTCGCTCGACATCGCCAACGCCTTTAACCCCCTCCCCTATGGTAGCATCCTCGAGGCGCTGAGGTACCATAGGGTCCCGCAGTACCTCCGCTGTGTCATCGAAAACTACCTGTCCGGCCGGTACATAATCTACCCCGGACATAACCTTACATAACTTACATATGTAGATGAATAATTGTACTTTTTATAATAACAATGAGTAGGCATCAAAACATAACAATTGTTCACGCCATTAAATGTTAAATTTAAACTAAGATTAGATTCCGTGAAACCAGTTGGACCGGTCAAAGGCGGGTAAAGTTACGAACATGTTTGTTGAATTGTAGTGTTATGCTAAAGTACTTTCTACGGCTAGGCACCGTATTTTCCTGTACATAATCCGCGAATTATGTGTTAAAAATTGTGTGTCAAATATCATTGTGCATATTATATGCCGCCGCGGATAATCCGTTAAAAAACATTCGCATATCATCTCAAAAATATTATCATATATATTTGATACGACTGATTGGTACATTAGCAGTGACTTTGCTTCTGTGCCAGTGAGTCCCGGGTTTGAAACCTGATAGGTACAAACATTGTGTGACGAGCACAAATGTATGTACCGAGTCATGGACCGATTTATCTATTTATGTATTGTATTTATCTATATGAGTATGTATATCGTTGTCTAGTGCCCAGTATACAGATAATCCTAGTTTGGCACTAAATAAGTGTGTGAGTGTTTAAAATATTCTTATTATTTTCATACAATTTTGTTAGCTATTAATTATGAAATGTAACATTACAAAACTATTAATAAAAATATGCAACAGTTTCCAATTAAGAAGGGAACGATAATAACTCAATTTAACAGTCATAGACTATTAATGTTCAACGTTTGATGCCGCGGAAGTGTTAAACTCAACACCTTAATAATTGGGTGTAAAATTAAACTGATCGTTGATCACAATTAATTTGATGCCAATTAAATCTATATTATTCATGAGATTAATAGTATTTTTTTGGTGATGTCCAAAATATAATATTTATCTATCTTATACTATTATACTATTACTATTATAAAATTGTTAAATGTCAAATTTTTAAAAAACAAAGATATTTAAAAATAAACTACTCAGATCGACTAATTAAGGGCTTCTGAAACCAAATCCGTCGATGTTTGTTTGTTTGTTCGTTTGTTCGGGCTTCACGCAAAAACCAGCAGATAGATTTTGATTAAAATATTACAGTCTTAAAGGTACTATTCCATCTTAATTAATGCGGCATGTTTCATCAAAATCGGTCCACTAGAATTGAAGATACAGCTTGATCCCCGTTTTAGTAGCCGCCGCTAAGGTACGAGAGGTCAAGTAAAAGTGGTTCAAGACTTTTTATATAAATCTATGATTGTGTCGAGATTTTCCATGTTGCGGAAAACCGACATTCACGTGGGCGGAGCCGCGGGCAAAAGCCAGTTTATTAATAAAATTAAACATGCAGCATCGGTCGACTTAATACTTTATCTCTGCCGCAGTCTCCGTTGGAAACTGAAGTTGGAAAGAAAGTATACTTTTACTTATATACTAACTTATATAGCTCTTCTCTTCTCTTGCGTATCCTACATTATAGATCCAGTCGTTACAGTGAGTCTTTCACTGTGCGTGCGGTACGCCTATGGAATTCACTTCGTCATTCTATTCAGGATAGCTCTTCTCTGTGTGTTTTCAAGGAAAGAGTTAAGGAGTACTTTCTTTCAAAATAATATATGTATGTATGTATTTTAGTATGTTTTGGTATTTGTATAAGTATGTTTGTGTATGTTTCTGTACCTAGTACACTGGATCCTATTTTCCTTCTAGTCTCAAATACTTTTGCACTCTAAGGTTTGCTGGAAGAAAATTTATGAGTTAAGCTCGCTTTTGTACATCATTTTTCTCTATTTACAATTGTATTTACCTGTTTGTGTACTATAAGAATAAATAAATAAATAAACCTTTAGAAATTATATAATAATATTCTAAATACTTTCACACACATCGATCAAGTCCCAAACTAGGATTCACTGTATCTTGGATACAACAAAATACATACATCTAATATTGGAACAACGAAATACACACTTATACAGATAAATACGCCTGTCTCATATTGTTACGCAATGAACCGCGCACCACAATATTATATAGTTGAATCACTTTGGAGAAAATTATATAACTACTAACCTAACTATAAGTTCGATCCCGATCCCGCATCACTGAGTTATTTCTAATATATTATGTACTGTTTACATTGTAGTACTCAACAGAGAAGGAAAACTTCCTGAGGAAACCTGCATGCCCGCGTGGGTGTGTGAAGTCTACCAACCCGCACTAGACCAGCGTGGTTTGACTATGGCCTAATCCCCCCTTTGATTGGGGGAGGTCCGTGCCTCTGTAATGAGGATAAATATGGAGTGAGGATTATGATGATGAACATAGAGACGTATTTTCAAAAGTTGGTTACTTTGTTCTTAACTTCAGAACATTGTTACACACTTTGTATTCGTTTGACTTGTGTAAATGTGTGTTCAACCTATATCTATTAATACATATATAATTACTTGTCCTGACTGACTGACTGATTCATCAACACAGAGCCTAAACTGTTAGAGTTACAAATTAAAAAAATTGGCAATTGATGCCTTTATGTTCTTAGCATTCACTAAGAAAGGATTTTTGGAAATTTCACCCCTAAAGGGATAAATTCACCACTAAAGGATCGTATGGAAGTCCGTTATTTTCATAGGAAAACGCACGAAATTTAATATACCTACTTTTAGTTAGAAATAAATGTACACGTGTATCGGCGTTTTTCAAAATTTAACCCCTAAGAGGGTGAATTCGGGGTTGTAACTTTATATGGAAAGTTCGTTATTTTTTAAAGGAAGATGCATGAAATTTCATATACATCAGAGGTTCCCAGAATTTTTTTTCTCGTAGACCACTTTCAAACTTTAGCTGGTTCCGGTGGACCCCCTGCATCTACATTTCTACCATATTCCCAAAACTCGATAAAAAATGTGAAGATTAAATCTAACTATGGAAATTTGCGTACGCCAACGTAGACCCCCGTCGAGTCTCCCGTGGACCGCTGGGGGTCCACCTGGACTACATTGGGAACTAAGGGTATACATGCTTCTGGTTAGAAATAAATGTACATGTATATCGGTATTTTTCAAAATTTCTCCCCTAAGAGGGTGAATTAGCTTAGTAATTTTAGCCCAAAAAGGGAACACCGCAAACGTCGTTTGCAAACGGGTTTACAAAATTAACGTCGTTTACAAAATTAAAACTAAAAGTTAGAAAAAACTAAACACGCGAGCGAAGCTGCCTGTAATAGTTAAAATAATAAACAAAAAATAATAATAAATAAATGTAAAGGAATGTTTCAGTTCAATTTGCAGCCACTTCTAATGTGCGTATAATTTGAAATTATGTGCAAGTGTTTCGAACTAATGACAATATAATTAAGACTAATCATATTAATAATTAACCTTGTCATGTCTGCGTATTTTCCCGTCGTGTCGGTTTCTATAACTGTATGGAATAATATTCAGACGGGAAGTCACAAAATTGCGACCTGTTGGTGACTAACCTCGGTTTTACCTCGGAATACACAACATCGCACACTTAAAACTGATACAAGTCAAAATTCTCGATTTAGAGATAACTGATTTTTTTTATCTTTGACTTGATTCATTATTATTATCGTTAGCCAGTGAAAGCCCACTGCTGGGCGTGGGTCTTCCCCTTAAAAAGGAGAGATTTATCATAATCTCTGCGCCCGGCTGGCATCTTGGAGATCACAGTAAAATTTATTTGAATAACAGGATAATGCTGTTGTCCTTTATATTGGTACATCTCTTAGCTGGTTCTCTCGGCACTCACGGGAAGACGGGAGTGACGTTATTATTATACCGATATTACATAGCAATTATCTATAGAGGTGTTTCTGCAAGTGTTTCCTAGATGGCGTTAGAAAGCTTCAGAATATGAGGTTATATAAAGTTAGATTTGACCTAAAACAGTTTTGATTTAAGAGTGCGATATATTACACTCTCTATAGAGAATTTTACACGGTTTTAAATTTTCACAACACCACGACCATAAGCATTGGTGCAGACTTCTGTTGCTGCACACCGACCTCCTCCAATATTCGTCACACTGACCGGTAAGCGGTAGATGCAGCGACATCTACCGGTATCGCTTGTTACAATAGTAGCGATGGCGATCTGCCCCCCTACCCAAGTTAACATTCGACAATCGTTATCGCTAATAGAAACGAAAAAATGTATTGGAATGACACTTCTAATGGCCAAGTCACGTGTGACTTATCGAATAGAAGTGTCAATTCAATACATTTTTTCGTTTCTGTTAGCGATAAAGATTGTCGAATGTCAATAAAATTTGGCTAGGGGGGCTGTTTACTGAATTCCTGTTTAAAATTTCAGTTAAATAATTCGATTCAATTCGGTGTTTGCAATCCTGAGAACGATTTTAAAGATATGGATTTTATTTGACTTTTTAAAGAATCGTACATTACAGTATATAATATACATTTTTTAGTTTTTGTTTATTATCTAATATTTTCTTAAAATCCTATTTTTTATGATTATTGATTACAGTACCACGAATCACAGTATAAAGTTTTCATGAAATCACTTACGTCTTTGCATGGCTATGCGTTGAGAGCTGGCCGCAGCATTAGAGAGATTACAATAATGTTTAAATTTAATCCACTATAGTTTCTCGATAGTTTGTGTATGGAATTTAAAAGCATGCCCAGTAAGTGTTGGACAATGCGCAGTGCAGGCTGTCGTATTGTGGCGCTGTAACCTGTAAAAGCCACAACAAATACTTTCGCGGGAAGGTGATAGACCTTGGGTTAGAAAGCAGGTAAGATGAAGCTAAGTGCAAGGCAAATTCACAATATTACAAGGTCATGCGTGCTACCTACATTACCGGCGTTTTATTTTCTTTTATTATAAGGTAACATACAGATAGTAAGAATAAAACAGTAACTAACTTAAAGCTATAAATATTCCAAGAAGGGTGCACTCCAGACGGTCGGTTGGGTGCCCATTACGCCGGCCGCATTTCCTCGTTGTGAATAAGATACAACTTCAGGGTGGACGAAGGTCGTTACTGACGTTATTGTTTGACTTAGACATCTGTTTCCGCTCTGCCATTTCTTTGATAGTCAAGACGGCTCCGCAAAAGGAAGAATCCGCCGACCAGGAACTCTCACCTCAGCCATGGCTGAGATCACAGCTGGGAGCGAGAGCATTCATTTTCCTGTTTGCGCGACCAGGTGACTGCTTCTGTCCACGCTGGACACACCACCAAAGTTTGCATATAGTAAATTCTTGTTATATTTTTTTCTTTTTTGTTATTACCAGACTGAATGAACGCCCGTTGTTGTAGTGTGAGAGGGAAAACGTCCGATAATGGTGATAATTCTGTTGTTACAGAACTTTACTAAATTTAGATTCTCCCCATCTTTTTCTAATGCCAAACGGCAAAACGAGATAGCTACAATTTTGGTGCTGTCAGTTTCATTTAGAAACGTCAAAATTAAGAGATTTAGACACGATCACGGAACATGCCGACTAAAGATATGCAAAAAGAACATTTTTTTTGTACCCTTTGACAGAAATGTAGATTAGTGCTCGCTAAAAATGTTTGCTATTTCGTTTTGATGTTTGGCATTAGAAAAAGATAGGAAGAGTTTAAATGTAAGTTCTGTTACAACAGAATTACCACCATTGTATACAAAGAAAATTTGAAAAATGGAGTGTAATTTTGTTTTAGTGTTGTTTCTCCTGTCAATGGAATATATTGTTAATATATTTAGTAAACCATGCAGACGAAACCATGTGTTTAATTAATCTTATATGTAATAGAATATTTTTGAATGAATAAATAAACTAAAGAACCAATACATGTGAATTAGACGTAGGTTTAATCTTTATCGCGTAAGAGTGTTAGGTCCTAGAAGTGTTTTTTTTTATTTTAGTTGTCTTTTTTTAAAAAGAAAAAAAAAAGAAAAAAGTGCTGGGTTTATTAAGGTCTAAAAGGTGGATGAGGAAATTGCAATGGTCAGCTCAGTGTTGTACGTGGAATATTACCAGTGCGTGTTATAGGCGCTTTCTCCAGCCTGAATGAGTAAACACAGACTGCTATTTACAGAAGTGGAAAAAAATAAAGTTATTAATTTATGAATTATAGTTTTCGAATTTATGTTGTATAATTAAAAAAGAATACATTTATATTATAAGTAACTGTTGAGCTCTTGATAGGTCATAATATTATCAAAATTCTTTCAAATCATTCCGAGCTGTATATCGACAGAATGACGGTTAGTTTAAAATAATATTGAAACCAAAGTCTTGAGGGTGATGTTCAGTGGTATACACTTCATACCATCATCATCATCATATCTGCCCACAGACGTCCACTGCTGGACATAGACCTGCTCTGACGATCTTCACACCGAGCGCTATGGGCCGCCTGCATCAACATTGTTCGCGACCCTCATTAGGTCATCGGTCCGCCTAGTCGGGGGTCGACCCGCAGTAAGTATGCTTTTCGTTCCGGGTTTGCCACTCTATCAATTTAGGACTTTAATATTGGTCGATTCTGCGAGCTATGTGCCCCGCCCCGCCCACCACCACTTCAGTTTTGCAATCCTTTGAGCCAACATCGGTGACTCGTTCTCCTTCGGATTACCTCATTGCGGATCTTATCTCGCAAGGAAATTCCGAGAACACCTCATATAATCTATACTATTATACAAATGTTATATGTAAAATTAAAGATATTAAAAAAAACCACTCAGATCGACTAATTAAAGGCTACTGAAACCAAATCCATCTATATTTGTTTGTTTGTTTGTTAGGGCTTCACTTGAAAACCAGCGAGTAGATTTTGATTAAACTATTACAGACTTAAAGATACTGTTCCGACTTAAATACTGCAGCATGTTTCATCAAAATCTGTCTAGTAGAATTGAAGATACAGCTTAATTCCTGTTTTAGTAGCCGCCGTTAAGGTACGAGAGCTCAAGTAAAAGTGGTTCTAAGGCCTTATAGATAAATCTATGATTGATCGGGATTTTCCAAAAGCTAGTTCTTTATAAAAATGTACACCACCAGAGCTTTTTCACATCAGATACATCCATTATGAAGAGTTGACCTGATAGCTATGACATTCTAAATCTCAAGTGGCTCTAACTAGTTGAACTAGCAAATCAAGGAATTGTAACGAATATTTCTATAAGGTTCAAATCATTCTTATTTGAGAGGAACCTTAAGGTGTCAAGGATTCTGGTCACATACGGCGTTAAATAAATAATTCAAGTTGCAATCTGAAACTGATGCAGCAAGGTTAATTGAATGCTTTTAGGTGAAGAGTGAACATGTCTGATTTATATATATCATCATATAAATCATCATTCTGGGCATTCATTACATTTTTTAAATAAGCATTACAAAATTTAATATTTACAGCAACAATAGTGTTACTGATAAATATCTATTTATTTGTTTATTCTTTATTGTAAACAAACAGATAAATACGTTTGTAAATAAAGAGAGAAGATGTACAAACGCGAGTTTAACTCAAAACCTTAGAGTGTAAAAATATTATTGAGATTAGAAGGAGAATAATCGACGTTTGAAAGGTAATATGGCATAGGCGACATTTTGGTTGTAAATGAGTTATGAATGCTATCCTACTTAAAATTTTCCACTTTTTCGTTAGCGCTTACTCCCATGGCTCTACAATGATTTTTTTTGTTACTTATGCCTAAACAAAAAATTCAATCAATTTATTGATCTAATGTAGAGTAATTGATTTAGGCGGCATAAAACCACATAAAACAACTTCAATCTTGTGTTTTCTGCCGCCGAGATAAAGTTAATTTTTTTTTATTATTTTAGACTGTTTAGCAAGTAGGTTTACCACCCGATCTGTAGTTAAATCTCTTAATTAACTTTATACTTATAAACCCTAATAAAAAAATATGTTTAGTACCTTCAATGTTTCGTCCCAAAAAAATATTGTAAATCTATGCTTTTATTATTCACTATGTTGCTGATGAGCCTATGTTCACAAAGTTACACATACCAAAGTAAAATATTAATACATAACTAAGTTATTAATACATAGCTAAGTTAATAAAGACATTGGCTTTAACTCGTCGCGTAACTGTACACAGTTTTATAAAAACAAAGGAAACATTCTCTTACGGTACGACTCGACAGGTTCAAACCATTCAGCCGTATCAATGTCATGAGAAGCTATGTCTCTTCATTGTATATGTACTTATAAGTATTGTAAATGTATGTATAAACAATATACAGAAAAACATATACAGCTTGGAGACGTTTTTCAGTTTGTAACAGTGTTTGTGCACACAGTGACTAAAATCGGTATAAACCAGTTTGCGCTAGCTACCACGTGCATATTCTCGCATCAGTCGCTTATAAGTAGCATTATAAATTAATTATAAATATTAAATTACGTTTAGTATGTATAATATTAAGTACCTATATAAAAAAATATAAATTTATTTGTTTATTTACTGCTGACCGTACACTACTACAAAAATAAAAACGTCTCCAAGCTGACTTGGCTATGTATATCACTCATCAAATAGAACAATGACGTAATTACATTTTTGCAATTTATCAGAAGAGTTTCAGTTTAAAATTGGATTACACCCATTCTGTAAATCATATCAATTGTCATGATTTTTCATAATTTATTTATAGATTATTATTATTAATTTGAGCATTCTCGAAAAAAATCCATATTA
>WUAW01004803.1:8148-18502 GCA_017165845.1 Thaumetopoea pityocampa | reverse complement strand
TGTTGATGATGTGACAGCGATGACATTGCCATAGAATGTATTCAACAAGAGAACAACAACTTTAAAATTTAAATTTTTAGTATTGGAACCTTCCACAGAGCATATAAGATGGCCACTTCACCATTAAGTCACGTATTACTTATAATGTAAGGCAAAGTTATAAAACCGAATATATCTTGATTTAAATAAAATAATAAAAACAATTCAGGCACGAAAACCATTTCCACTAAACTAGAGAAAAATAAAAAATAAAATTAAAACTTAAAAAAGACAACTTATCGAAGAAATATAAAGTATATTTTATTAGATCTTGTTTTAAATTAGGAATAGCTGGGCATTGAAAACTATACTTATTAGTATAGTTTTGCTCGGGGAAGTGCCTCAAGTGTTGCCATCTTTGGTGTTTGTATTACAAACCGTGAACATAAAAACGTATTCGATTATCGTAATCAATTTAATAAAATATGCGTTTAACGTTGATGTATCGACATATCCTTGTACTTTTTAATTACATTATTTCTTAGAATCTATCTTAGTGTACCTTCTACATACTTACTTAACGCAGACCCAATAAATGGTGTTAATTCTGATGTAACACAACTCAAACTAAATTTAGACTGCCCCTAACTTTTTCTAATGCCAAACACGAAAACGAGATAGCAAATATTTTTAGCGAGTACGAACCTACATTTCTGTTAAACGGTACAAAGAAATAGTAGTTTCGAAGTCCCGTCTAAATCATCTCTTCGAATTCTCTTAATTTCAATCGAAGTCTCTTAATTTTGACGTGTTTAAACAACTGACAGCACCAAAATTGTAGTTATCTCGTTTAGGCGTTTGACATTAGAAAAAGATAGAGAGTGATTAAATTTAGTTCTGTTACCGCAGAATTACCAGCAGTATCGATTATTCTATCTAATATTATCCTAACTTCCGATGAGATCCATCGTACACTAAACTTAATATTCATGTTCTAGGCTATAAAGTGAATATAAACTATAGGTATGATACTAGTCATACTCGTGATATCATATAGAGAGAAACTCGTCCCCGTTGCATTGATAAGAACGGGCGGCCGTGACGGATTTGATGGCCGGCGTGAAATCAGTTCAACGTAGGTACCGATTCTGTTGTAACAGAACTTAACTAAATTTGGTCTCTTCCTATCTTTTTCTAACGTCAAACACCAAAACGAGATAGCTGCAATTTTGGTGCTGTCAGATTCGTTTAGGAACGTCAAAATTAAAAGATTTAGTTGTGATTTCGGAACACACGGATTAATGATACGCAAAAACGCAACATTTTTTTGAACCGTTTGACAGAAACGTAGGTCGGTACTCGCTATAAATGTTTGCTATCTCGTTTTGGCGCTTGACATCAGAAAGAGATAGAGAGGGACCAAATTTAGTTTAGTTCTGTATAACAGAATCGGCACTATAGTGTAATTACGTATACAGAAAACGTCTTACTGATAAATATTTTTGATAAATTGTCTATTTGACACAATACGACAAGACTTGAGGTTCCAATGACGCTACTTAAAAAAAAACGTTTAACCTCTTTAGGGACGATTTTTGTGGCGAGGAAAAAAATGACTTATTTAAATGATCTGAAATACCAGTTATAATGGTTAATTACCAGTTCAGTCAAACCGAAAATTGTTTACTTCTCTCATTGAGGGGTTCTGTAGTGAATAAATTGTTATCAAATTTTTGTTCTATATATTAAAGTAACTTATAATTATAAAAAAAAACTAAACGTCCATATCTGTGGCCAAGGGCGTGAAGAGGTTAACGTAATAAACGTTTTTCCTGATTCCACATGAAATGCGTTCAGTCGCCCTAGATTTGGTCCTTAAAATCACCTTAACACTGTGAAATAGGGTTGATTTTTTTTTTGTATTTTTATGTATACAATAAGATTAATATACCACGTACTAGAAGTAGTCGTTTAAAACAAAAATCAGGTCGCAATCGGCTACCGTAAACCAAAAATCTGCTACAGCGCTTCAAGGTATCGCTCATCCAATAGAATAATGACGTAGGTAATTGCAAAAAAGTTAAAATTTTATTTTGTGTTTAATTTGGATGATTTGTTGTTTAATATAGATTTTTTTCGGGAATGCTCAAATTATTAATAATAATCTATAAATAAATTATCAAAAATCATGATAAGTGATATATATGATTTACAAAATGGGTATAATCCAATTTTAAACTGAAACGCTTCTTCTGATGAATTGCAAAAATTTAATTACGTCATTGTTCTATTGGATGAGCGATATGATAACCATTTAACAACAATGTTCGAAATATATTTTATATTTATATTATTTAGTTTTTACACATAATAATAATATTCTGGACACCATTGATACCCAAAGTGGTCTGTATCGACCCCCAGTGGTCGACGATGACCTGCAACGGGTCCACGTCAACTGTCAAAAACACATTTGAGATTAATAAATTTACAAAAATGTTATATTTACGCTTTGGGGGTGTACCCAAAAGTGAAAATCATTACAAGTGGTCTACAAGACACAAAAGTTTGAGCACCTCTGCCCTAAAGCAAAAAGTCAGGATACTGCCAGATCAAGAGATAGCGGTGAGATATTACTAAAGGTATTATATTTCTCGCGGTATGGTCGTGTGGTACCTATATCAGGAAAAACAATTAAATGGAATTGCCCTCGCACCACGGGCATACCGCACCTATAAATATTCTGATGCCATCGTTAATGGCAGTTTTATTGACTGTACCGATACCAATAACTTGTTGACTGATAATTGTTTTTGTTACTCGCCTCTGTTGTGTTGTGTACAGGCAATATACATATCATAAAGGTATGTATATTGCCTGCTTTTTGTAAAAGGTATGTATATTGTAAGCTTTTATTTTGAACAATGTACGGTATGCTCGTAGAACAAATATGAATATTACCAATGAGTTATAATGTACTAAATATTACATAATACCTGACTGTATATCACTCCAATTCCTTAAATCACTAATAAGTAAGATTTTTAAAAGTGTACTATTATATAAATATGGTATATACAATACACAATGGTAGTAATTCTGTTGTAACAGAATTTAACTAAATTTAGACTCTCACTATCTTTTTCTTTTATGTCAAACGCCAACAGGAGATAGCTGCTATTTTGGTGCTGTCAGTTTCGTTTAGACATGTCAAAATTAAGAGATTTAGACGCGCTCTCGGAACATGGCGACTAAAGATACTCAAAAATACAACGTTTTTTTTTACCTTTTGACAGAAATGTAGTTTGGTACTCGTTAAAAATATTTGCTATCTCGTTTTGGTGTTTGGCATTAGAAAAAGATAGGGAGCGTCTAAATTAAGTTCTGTTACAACAGAATTACCACCATTATAAACTAATCTACTGATTACTGTAAGTTCGAGGAGCTCCGGCCTAGAGGGATCTCTAGATTTTTAAGGGCCGACAGCTGTTACGGTATTCCTATAATAAAAAAATGATAAGAGTAAGTACAGGCCAATTAAAAAGATGTCCGTTTATAGAATTGATAACATGTGTAAGTGCTGAATTCTCGAGACTACCACGCCGTTGTTAATTGAATGGAGTCGGTTCAATTCAGATGCGATCACATTGCCCGCCCACAAACCTACATTGTAATCATTGTTAGATAGGGTTGTCGCTTCGTGTAATCACACGTAAATATTAAACCTATACACATGCACAGTCATCAACATTATCATCGTCGTCATAACCAGCCCGTGGAATTCCACTGCTGGACATAGGCTTTCTCCTTAAAAAAGAGGGATTTGCCGTAATCTTCACACTTGGTAGGCGTATTGGAGATCGCGGTACATTTTGCTTGAATAACAAGTTAACGCTGCTGTCCATCATCTAGGTACTTCTATCTATATGTCTTGTTACATTATTAGCTATATATTATTATGTAATCTTACATCCCTTAGCTGGTTCCCACAGCATTCACGGAAGGAAATGGAGCAACGATATTATTATTCCGGTGCGAAAACATTTCAGCCAATTATAAGGCAGTGCGTATGCGCGGTTAAAATGCTCGTCGGCCATTGGTCGAACGAGAGTGCGCCATTGTGGCAACCGCCAGTGTACACATGTTACGAGTGAGATAATGCGAGTTTAGCTATCATTGCATTTTCAACCGCGTCGTGTAGCAAGGTCTTCATTAATGGTTGGAGTGATGCTTATTATGCTTACAGTCGGTTTTAACCGGCGTTTGTTAACAAGTGTACGTCGACCTTAATATCGATGTAACTTATTTTTGTGGTATTGATACATTGATATACACATGGATATAGTGGAAGTGTTTGAAAAAGGCACAAATGAAACACCTTGACCAAATCACAAATCGTTACAAAAAAGTTAAGTTCATGGGTCCTTAATCGATGAGAGTATTATAAAAAGGTGTGTGCACGTGAATTAAGTAAGAGAGGTCTGTTAGGATCGTAGTATGTGGTAAACTGTGGTCTCTGCCTACCCCTATGGGATACCGGCGTGAGTGTATGTACATGGATATAATGTCATGATATTATTACGTCATTATATTATTGCAGCAGTACGAGTAGTAGCTAGATAAGGTCCTCTTCAGTTATGTGGGGTTTATCTATAATTACACTGTCTGCCATATATGCTGGTCATCGTAGAATATTGTTCGTTACACCGATGTCATGGGTGTTAGAGATATCCTAATCTTAACTAATATAATAAATGCGAACGTTTGTTTGTTTTTCTGTTACGCTATCACGCCTTAACTATTCAACTGATCATCATGAAATTATGTACACTCATTGTCAGGGGTACAAATAAGGATATAAGGTACCTTATATCCCGAAAAAAAAAAACTGTACCTGAGGTATAGAAATTGTATTGTATTTTCAACGGTCTCTGACATGTATTTAAAGACATCAATGCGAACGAAGCCGCGTGTAAAAGCTAGTACTAATATAAGTATATTATATTGATACAAATAAATAGTACAAAGTGAAAGCGCTATCGGTGTGTCTGTACTTTGGTCCGCTTAGTTCTTCTAAATGACGCAACGGGATTTCGATAAGGTTTTCACTATCATTTAGAGAATTTCTTTCAGAAGTTTTATGCATATAATGCAATTAGCTAAATGTTTCGATTGGACAGCACCAAACGCTGATAAATTTAAATATGATTTAAAAACGTAAACAAGTAAATTTATTGCGTTAAGTCCCGCTAAATAATCTATAAATATAAGTATAAATAGCGATTTTTGAAGAACTTTATTCTAAAGTGGGGAGTATAAAAGTTAAGGCGTCACTGTCCATTTTTTTTACACAAATGGCACCATGACGTGTAGGAGTAACATTGACACTATATATTTAGCCAATCATGTTACGCTAAAGTCACGAATAGTAAGATGGCCGATGGAGAAATTTGTAAGGAAAATCCAAAGAATAACAAAATTTCTAAAAGTACATAAATAAATATGTAAGAGGGAAGTGAGTATATTTTCGAAGGGTCGGCAACGCGCGTGTGGTACTCCTGAAGCTCCAGGCGTCCACAGGCTGCGGTGACCGCTTACCATCAGGCGGACCGTAAGCTTGTTTACCATCATCGTGGTATATATAAAAAAAACTAAACTAAACTAAGAGTAATTAAACGTAATGACGTCTGCGCACTCCTACTGCATGAACAGCCCTACCTTTGCTTTTGCACCCGTCAAATCTCGAATAACACTTTTCATTACTTAATATTAACCTGATCTATTGTAACTATGTCATAATTATTCTTCATATCTAGGTGTTTTTATGCTTTTATTAGCCTTGAGTTACACCATTATGGTGCTGATTCTGTTGTAACAGAACTTAACTAAATTTAGTCCCTATCTTTTTCTAATATCAAACGCCAAAACGAGTTAGCTATAATAGTGGTGCTGTCAGTTTTATGTCGACTTCGTTTAGACAGGTCAAAATTAAAATATTTAGACTCGATCTCAGAACATACGGACTAAAGATTATTATTAAAAACGCGACATTTTTTTTTTGAACCGTTTAACAGAAATGTAGGTCGGTACTCGCTATAAATGTTTGCTAACTCGTTTTGGCGTTTGACATTAGAAAAAGATAGGGAGGGATTAAATTTAGTTAAGTGCTGTTACAACAGAATCAGCGCCATTGCCATCGAATTCCGAATTAAAAATGCTATTATAAACACAAATATTTCATTGCATTCGACCGTGACAGCCCTACGTATTGCCGTAATTGATCAATTGTTGTGTTATTTAAATGGACGTCTTCGTTGTCTTCATATAAATGAAAATAGTCACTTGCCACTGTAGACTATTAGCCTTTAGTCTGTAATGGTTGACCTTTATTTATGAGTCTCTAATAATAACTGTTTAACTGTTTGTTTCATTTGGCGTCTTTTGTTGAATAATGTGTATTCGTACATAGAAAATCTATTTATCCAACTATACTATTATAAAATTGTCAAATGTCAAATTTTCAAACATCAAAGATATTTAAAAACAAACTACTCAGATCGACTAATTAAGGGCTTCTGAAACCAAATCCCTCGATGTTTGTTTGCTTTTTTCTTTGTTCGAGCCTCATACAAAAACCAGTGGGTAGATTATAATGGGTAGGTTCAAACTGTTACAGTCTTTAAGGTACTATTCCGACTTACAAATACAACGAAATACTGCGGCATGTTTCATCAAAATCGGTACAGTTGAATTGATGATACAGCTTGATCCCTGTTTTGATAGCCGCCGCTAAGGAACGAAAATAAAAGTGGTTATAGCTTTGATCTATGATTGTGTCGGGATTTCGAATGTAGCGGAAAACTGACGTTCACGCGGGCGGAGCCGCGGGCAAAAGCTAGTAATTAATAAAGTTACCTAAAGTGAAATTATTTATTTTATCACCATCATCCCCAGTCCATATTAAATCCCCTACAGGGGACACGGACCTTCCCTCATCAGGAGGGGGATTGGGCCGTAGTCCACGCTGGCCTAGTGCGGGTTCGTAGACTCCACACACCCATGCGAGCGTGCAGATTTCCTCATGAAGTTTTCCTTCCCTGTTCTGTATACTGTAATTAGAAATAAATCAGTGGTACGGGACCGAGTTGAACCCACGACCTTTCAATAGCAAGTCGGATCTAGCATCTCTAGACCACCAATGTACTTATTTATTTATAATTTTATAATATCACTAGTTTTTGCACACGGATACGCCCGCGCCAATGTCGGTTTTCCACTACATGTGAAATCCCAACACAATCATAAATTTATATAAAAAGACTTATAACTGCTTTTATCTGACCTCTCGTACCTTAACGGCGGCTACTAAAACAAGGATCAAGCTGTATCTTCATTTCTACTGGACCGATTTTGATGAAACATTCCGCAATATTTAAGTCAGGATAGTACCTTTAAGATTGTAATAGTTTAACCAAAATCTACCCGCCGGTTTTTGTGTGAAGCTTAACAAACAAACAAATAAACATCGACGGACTTAGTTTTGGAAGCCCTTAATTAGTCGATCCGAGTAGTTTAATTTTAAATATCTTTGATTTTTGAAAATTTGACATTTAACAAAGGTGGTATGCAGCTACTGATGACAAACGTCAGATATAAAATTGAATGAACGAAATATATAACTCGTGCATATCTTAGGCTTGGTTCCTAAGAAGTCGTAGGATGTTTGTTTATAAGTCACCCTACGAAGTACTAATAATTCAAAGCCCATTGTGTTCATTGAGGGAACCTTCGCGGTAAACAATGCACGCTTATCAGCATTCATGTCTTCTCATTTAAAAACATCACATTTTAACGATGTATTGTTAGAAATGCATAAGTACCGCTTATAGAATAGAGTGGGTACCCTTTATTACACACCAATCTAAAAAAAAAAATTCCATACATAAAAAAAATACAAAATATACATTGGGCGGTCTTCTATCTATCTATACTATTATAAAATTCATCATCATCATCACCATCATCATCATCCAAATTTCGGCCCAAAGACGTCCACTGCTGAACATGGGCCTCCTGTTAAGTAAGCCTGTATTGTAGATATATCATTGTTCTACGACAGTGTCTAAATAAGGGCCAACCGCTCTCTGACGCAAACGTGCGCGTCGTTTTCTTAACTCAATACCAAATCTCCGCGTGGGACCAGTTTAAACATTTCTGGAACATCTGAGTGGCCGTCTCAAGGCGACATCGGAAATAGCCCAAAACGCGACACTGGCGGTATGACGTCACTTGGCAGTTGGCACGGCCAGACTCCAGCCGGTGTACGCGAGTCAGTTCTGCACGTGAGAGGAATTTTGTTATCTGCCAATTGATATACTCGGAGACATGGTGTGGGCGAGGTGGAGATATTTAGATAAAGATAAATTTACTAACAAAATAATTATTATATTGTAGGTAGGTACTATGAAATATCTACAAATAAGTGAGGTACTGTTACTCTAGCTAGGTTTGGTAAAAAACTATATGAAGGAATAACCTACATTTACATACATACATACATACATTCACCCCTTTTTCCCTGGCTCTTCGGCGGGGAATCGAACCCCGGTCTCCCACGTAACAGGCGGGTATACTGACCACTATACTTACGAAGAATTGGGGTAGGCAGAGACCATTTCTTTCCACTTGCTACGAGCAAAGTGGCTATCAATAGCCCACTTTTCGCCCCCGCGGGAAACGAGACTTGTCGGGTAGCGAACCACGACGCCGCCATTTTTAAGATCCTAAAACGTTAAAGTTCCTAATTGCGTCCCCACGAAAAGAAAAGAAAGGAAAGAGGTTGAGGTAGGAAAGGTGTATTGAGTAAGGAATATGGAATTTGGGAAAAAGATTATAGGATATAGGATACTACTATCTCGGAAGGAGTAGGAAGAGACAGTAGTAGCTCGGGCGCCGCGGTCGCTTACCCGTGTACTTAAGTCTATTATAGTTTTAAAGGTACTATTTTAACTTAAATACTGCGACATATTTCATCAAAATCGATCCAGAACAATTGAAGATACAGCTTAATCCCTGTTTTAGTAGCCGTCAGTAAGATACGAGAGGTCAAGTAAAAGTGGTTCTAAGACTTTTCATACAAATCTGTGATTATTTCGGGATTTACCATGTAGCGCAGAACCGACATTCACGTGGGCGGGGCCGCGGCCAAAAGCTAGTATTTATATAATTATGAGTTACACCACCATGTTTCCTTAACTCAGATTTTATAAATAAAATAGAGAAAATGTTACACGAGAAACGCCATTGCGTCAGTTGTAAGGTGAGCTACCTGCCCGACATACAGTTTGCTACTTTTAATGTGTGTATGATTAGGAAACGCTGACCTATAAATGTTTGACAAAGACTGTGCTTGAACGAGATCGAGTTCAGAGATATTCACCCATTTTTTTTTAAATTTAATACCTGGGTATTTGATATCAGTGCGTATTGCCAGTGATGACCTACGGATCCGAGACGTGGGCCACTGACTATGGGCTTCGTAAGAAAGGTCAAGGTCACCTAACGGGCAATGGAAAGAGCTATGCTCGGAATTTTCCTGAAATAAAATCCCCAATAAAAGCTAATTCGCCGTAGAATTAATAATTGTTTAATAACGGTTTAATTGTTTCCTATGTTTGATATTTCTTCATTATTACGATACCATTACGACTACGCGACAGAAAATACCATTAAAAAGAAACCTTTCGGTGACGGTATGGTACGTCACGGTTTCAGTAACGGAATTAGTTGTAAAATGTGATAGTAATTAATAATTAAAAATTGCCAACGCATTGGCGTCCTTTTTTTGTAAATTAACGATTGCGCTCCCTACAAGATTTGAAAGTTTTCGAAGGTTTTAACTTGCCACCCGACACGTCTCGTTTCCCGCGGGGGTGAAAACTGGGCCACGATAGCCACTTTGCTACATTATACGATCGTAGCAAGTGGAAGGAAGTGGTCTCTGCCTATCTCAATTCTTCGGTAGTATAGTGGTCAGTATCCTCGACGATCACGGGGAGACTGGGGTTCGATTCCGCCTGACAATCAGGGAAAAGGTGTGATTGTAGGTATGTATGTATATTTCAACATGACAATCACGTTCGTATTAACATCATTGCATGATGTTAATACACACATAGTAGGAAATTTCCATCCGGTGTCATTTGCAATTCAACGCTCACCAGTTCGCAAATAAACGTCTATAAAAAAACAACACAAAGAAATATAAAAATGTATGTCCAACTGGCCGTTGTGTGTCCAACTGACCGTCGCGTGTCCAACTGGCCGTCGCGTGTCCAACTGGCCGTCGCGTGTCCAACTGGCCGTCGCGTGTCCA
>WUAW01004800.1:32504-42768 GCA_017165845.1 Thaumetopoea pityocampa | reverse complement strand
GAGTACTTTAACCATATCAACAACTTGTTCCAAAAAGTTCAATTTCCTAGGACCATTAATCGATGAAAATGTATGGATCTGGATAAAGTGATAGAGGTATGTCAGGATTGTAGCATGTGGCATACTGTGCCTACCCCTATGGGATACCAGCGTGAGTGTATGTATATATTTATATATATGTAGAATATTGGGAATATCCAGACTATCATAAAAATAATTTTTAACGAATTTTTATATATAATGTAGTACGAAGGTCTCTGTTGGAATCAGAAGCGAATGATTGTACTTGCTAATGTCAAAATGCNGTGGATAAAGTGATAGAGGTATGTCAGGATTGTAGCATGTGGCATACTGTGCCTACCCCTATGGGATACCAGCGTGAGTGTATGTATATATTTATATATATGTAGAATATTGGGAATATCCAGACTATCATAAAAATAATTTTTAACGAATTTTGATATATAATGTAGTACGAAGGTCTCTGTTGGAATCAGAAGCGAATGATTGTACTTGCTAATGTCAAAATGCGACGCCTGATAATATTATATGTGCTCTTAGACTGGACGCATTAACATCAGGCGATATGAGCCGCTTCAAATAGTTAATAGGTACCCACAACTTTGTCCGCAATAACGGGTGAGCGGTGATGATGTCCTTACTGAGACTGTAAGCTATCATCATTAGCCTATGGCAGTCCTAGACATGGGCCTACTCCTTAAAAAAGAGGGATTAGCCATAACCTTTGAAAAAAAAAGACTAAGATTAAGACGCTTTGAAAGCGTTAAGACGCTTTCAAAGCGTCTTAACGCTTTGAAAGCGTCTTAACGCTTAAACGCTTTAACGCTTAAAGGAATAACGCAGCTATTTTATATCCTGATAAATCCATTAACTGCTTCTCACAGCATCCAGTCTAAGAGATGAGTGACTCTATTATTATCTAAGCTACATATTAATGAAAACCCTATCAAAATCCGTTCAGTAGATTTATGATATATGATTTAGTTGTATGATGCAGTAACATATCTTTTTAGCTACGGAATTAAGTTTTATAGATAAATATTTAATCCAGTACGTCGTGGTGTAGGAGTGAGAACACTCGACTCGCGATCAAGAGGTTGTGGCTTCACACCCCAGTCCCTTATCACTGAGTTTTTCAAACTTACATACGGTCTACGTTATAAACACTGTGTACTAGATGGACAAATAAAACTGCGTGAGGAAACCTACAAGTCCGAATGTGTGTGTGTGAAGTTTACCAACCCGCACTGGACCAGCGTGGTAGATTATGGTCTAATCCCCCTCCTGATCAGGGGAGTTCAGGGTCCTTGTAGTGAGGACCAATATGGACAGATGGCACACGTGATGATAATATTATAGATGACGCAACTCTTGAGTGACGATATTGACATGAAGTTTGATAGCGATTTGGCATATATAACGTCCCGACATCTACCGTTGGGGCGGTGGCAGGCAGACATAATACCCGTCTTGTCAGAAGATCTTCCCTTTTCCGATACTGCCACTCCTGCCACACTTCGACCTATAGCCGGTGAAATCCCGACGTGATCATCTGATTTTTTCATCAATTTCATCATCCCGCTAAAAGTTCATGAGAGATTTAAACTGTTGCAATGATACTGTTAACATTTGCAGAGTGCGGCGTGCCACTCCGAAGGCACACGAGGCAACCCCGAGACCGGACGGCTGGCCAGCTGAGGATAATCAAGGGCAGAGAGTCCAAAAGAGGCGCCTGGCCTTGGCAAGTAAGATTATAGGATAATTCTTCTCCATCTTCTGTTTGACGTTATAAACATGAAATATGCTTTGGTCTTGCAGGTGTCCCTACAACTTCTGCACCCCAACTACGGGCTGATCGGCCACTGGTGCGGAGGAGTGCTGGTCCATCCGCTATGGCTGCTCACTACAGCGCATTGCGTACATAAGTAATAGAGATTATTTAAGAGCGAGATTAAATATTTTCAAAACCTTGCCAGTGTAGAACCGTTAACCGATAAAATTGTATGAAGCGAAAGAGGTGTGTCAATATCGTAACATGTGACTGACTTTAGCCTCTGCCTGCTCCCTCTCAAGGTATACCGGCGTGATTATGTACATATGTACGAAATTAATCCGCCTGAAGATATCCATTGAACGGTTTTTGAAATTTCCATGTAAAGTCTACTAGCGACTCTTTCTTAGTTATCAGTCCAACGTGCGGGGTGTATCTATGGTACGCTTCCCGGTCCTTGGTCTCCACTCGATAACTTGGCGAAATTTGAATAACTTGAAACTTTAGTGTTCGTCCTTAGCCCATCTACTGTCCCACTGTAGGGCACGGGTCTCCTGTCAAAATGAGAGGCGTTAAGGCTTGCCTTATGCGGATTGGCAAACTTACACGCTGTGGAGAAAGCCCTCAGGCATGCAGGTTTCCTCACGATAATTCCTTGACTGTTGGAAACGATGGTAGGAAATTATTAAATTATTAAAACGCATATGTTTTGAAAAGTCAGAAGTGCGTGCTTTATATTTGATCTCAAAATCTATGACTTAGCAGATCTCTTACAGACAACTTTTGGATGGGTAGGATTCATAGCGAAATATGATGGTGCAATTGTACTGTGGATATTTATTTAAAATTGTACATCATAAAAAGTCAATAATTATTTTTTTCACATCAATAATTAAAATTTAAAGGGGTTTAAATGATAGCGGTCTTATGTCCGATAGTGGAATTCAACCGTCTGAGGACGATAATTCCAATAACATGTACGTAGAAGATGTCCGTGAAAGTTGTCTTACGATTTAACCAACATCTAATTAAAAATCTGCTGCAATCTCTCAAACGCGAAGATTCGCCAAACCTCTCTCTTCTATTGGGAAGCTACGGGGTTAATGATGATAAAGAATACTTTTTATGCTTGCATCATGTAGCAAATATTAGAATAATATATTTATTCATCAACCCATATATTTTCCCACTTTAGGGCACAAGTCTCCTCACAAAATGAGAGAGGTTAGGCTATAGTTTATCACTTTGGTCTAATGCGGGTTATATTTAATCACAGATGTTTCTTTCAGTGAACTCTTCAATTTGCCAATTCCTGCGCTCTGGACTGCGGTGCTTGGTGAATGGGATCGTGCTGAGCAGAGAGGCTCATACGTACCCATAGAGAAGATCATCATGCATCATCGGTTTCATAATTACCAGCATGACATCGGTACGTGGTCTTCCACTAAGCGCTTTTTATTTTATCTTAATACGAGTACAATGGCATTAGTAGAAACGGAAACCGAACCTGCTTTTTTCTGATATTTTGTATTATATTTCCAGCATTAATGAAAATGATAAAACCAGCTGACGTAAGCGCTGGGAGTCGAATTCGCACAATCTGTTTACCACCATTCGATCCTCCCATCATGAACTTTGACTTAGACAAAAGCAGCAGCTCTTTCTACTTCCGCCCGGAATCAAACTCAGGACTTCCTAAACGTAAACCAAAGCCGTCAAAACCAAGTCCAGACACAGCAGTTAAATATTTGGAAAAACTTAACAATTTGACTAAAAATATATTCTCAGGGTTTGCGAGCAAGAAACACAAGAATATGAAATATAACGTAAGAGTAGCCAATGATTCAAACAAAGAAAATAATGAAGAACTAAGAAAATCTGATCCTGAAACGAATAATGATGAATTAGTTTACGATAGTGCTACTTTGGATAGTGTTGTTAAACTTATAAGAAGAAGTCTTCTGAAAGACAATTTTAAAATGAATATTAACAGGAGTGATAAAAAGTTGATGTTTGGTGAAGAAATAGATCCATTTATTGATGATAGTAATAGACTAGATTTTAAAGATGAGTGTTATGCGACTGGTTGGGGCAGGGAACAGACTAATGGTAATCTAACGGATGTGTTGTTGGAGGCTGAAGTACCGGTATTACCCCTACAGATCTGTAAGGAAAGGTACTCATTATCTCTACCGCTGAATGAAGGCCACCTCTGCGCAGGCAGTACGGATGGAAGTACAGGAGCTTGCGTGGTGAGTTAATAAATTAATCTTTGTCGACGTAACTTGGAGAAAACATATTAATGAAAGAAGTATTTATAAAATTCAGTTAATATACTCCAGATTTATTTAATAAATTTAAGCAATTTAACCTAAAAACTAATTCAAATCCTAAATTTGCCCATTGGTTCTCATCTACATTCGACTTTATTTTCTACTTTCTTATATCACCAGTATTGAATCAGTGTTTTAAAATTATGAAAATAGCCATCTTCCGTTCTTTTCATTCAAATACTGAATACCTGTATTACTAGTGGTACTTCAAAATTAATTATATCTTTCGAATATAATTGCTACCAACAAAAATAATTTCGCAACACATCTTATCTGATATTAATATTGAATAAACAACTCGACAATTTATTTTCGATTATCACATCTAACTTTTTATCTGACTTCGATCTAAGATCGCCATAACATGAATCACTTCTGTCTTTCGATTTCAATGAATCAACTAAATTGAATCATGTAGTAAAATAGTCAATTATTCAACTATCTCCTTTCACATTATCTTTCATTATGCTTTTCGTTTTTTTTTTTAATTTCATGTACGCGTTATTGGAAGTATGAACTGATTTCACCGCCCGTAGTGCTTTACTGTTTTAAATTTTTTGTGCAACAGTATAAAGAACATAATTTGTTATTATACAAATCATGGCATTAATATGGTATTTAATATTGATATTACTCGTATGCCTTCTGTGACAACCATTTAAATCACAATTTCTGATTGTTTTGGGTAGAAATTACTAACTTAATTTTAAGCTTGAGTGCTAACTTAACTCATAGAAATCTCATCAAACTAACTGTAATATTATTATCATTTTGACACTTGAAAACATCCACTGCAGAGTGACATTCATCATCCCCAGTCCATATCGTCCCCACTACAAGGGCACGGACCTCCCTGATCAGGAGGGGGATTAGGCGGTAGCCTACCAGGCTGACTTAGTACAGGTAGGTTATCATCATCTCCGCGATGAGGTGTAATAGTCGTTCTATAAATAGTCGACTATCGTTTCACAGAGTTTTTCCCTTAAATGATTCTGTCTCGATCATTTCTTTTGTCAATAGTCCACCTACGAATAAATAGCTTGCCTAATATTATCTTTCAATTAATACCTGCAATGATGGTTGAACATTTCAATCTCGCCGCATCTGTCAGCAACAACTGATCAGTGAATCAGATAAAAAACTGAACTTGTTATATTATGATTGCGTTCATATTATTTTCTGATGACATTTGTTCTTCAAGATTGGAAAGTTAAGATACATCGTGACTATAAAAACTTTCTCTGATATATGTGATGTATGTTTTAGGGGTGTATTTTGATTAGTTTTTGAAGGTTTTTTTTTTAAATTGTGTAAAACTATAAAGAATTGTGATTGTATTACGATGTTGTGTATTAGATGTGCCACCATTAAAGCATTCTAGTTCATGTTAGGTTTCCGGATCCTCCACTCACCAGTTAAATGCTACATCGTTATGACTATTATTTACTAATTTTCTATCTTCTTCTTTTTTATAATCTTCTGGATACTTTCACACGCACGCACGCACGCTCGTAGGCTTGCACGCACGCACACTTGCAGGCTCGCAGGCTCGCACGCACGTACGCACGCAGGCACGAAGGCACGTACGCACGCACGCACAGATCTAGTCACAAACTAGAAACTGCTAATGATGATGATACAACATTATTTCTCATTCCTCTATCATTATCATCAACATCAGCCTATAAAATTTCTCAACTGAATATTGGTCTCACTTACTGAAAGAGGGATTCGCTTGATAAATATATCCACATGTCAAAAACACCATCTCGAACCAGGTGAGCTCTTCGTTGGTGTTTTTTAATAATACTGAATGTATTCCTTCACTAGTTCTCCAGCACAGTAATAGATTCGCTTCATTTCACCGCAATTGACGCAAAAGTCGATTAAACGCAACATATATAATATTTTTACTGCGATCTTCAAGATACTTGCCAAAAGTATCGTAATCATCTTAATCAGCCCGTGGAAGTTCAATGGTGGATATGAGACTCCTCCTTAAAAGAGGGATTTGCCATAATTTCCATGCTTGGCAAGCTTCTTGGAGGTTGTAGTAAATTTTGATTGAATAACACGATAACGCCGCTCCCCATTATCCTGGTACACCCCCTAGCTGGTTCTCACATCGTCCACTGGAAGAGATGGAGTGTTACTATGCCGACGCCGTAGATCGATTAGTCAAACTTGTAGATTCCCAATCCATAAAGGTATAGAGGAACCTTATACCCAAAACCTCAATGGGCTGACTATGAAATAGGAAGTTCTGGCGCTTTTATCTAAGGTATTTTCTGTTCTCTGATGTTTCAGGGCGACAGCGGAGGCCCTCTGCAGTGCAGGTCTGGCGGACGCTGGGAGCTCCGAGGACTCACGTCCTTCGGGTCCGGGTGTGCGCGGCGAGGGGTGCCGGACGTCTACACCAATGTCGCGCATTACGTGTCCTGGATATACGCTCAAGTTTATGCTAGCTAGTGTGACCACAATTAACCTTAACATTTTTGGACTGATATTAATTTGGTTAATTTTGTTTGGCTACTACTATAAACACCTCCGTTGCCACTTCCGTAACGTGTATGGAGAGAATTTCATCTCTTGTGCCGGCTCGGTTTTATTATTATTATTACTCGAGAATATCTTGTTCTGTTTTAAATTGGCCAAACATTTTTAATATTATTTTTATATTCTTTTAACTGCTCTTAAGCATGCATTTATGTAAAACATTGATACTCAAAGTAGTTTATATTGACTCCTAGGGGTCGACGACAGGGTCCACGCCATCTGTCAAAAACACATTTGAAGTTAATAAATTTACAAAAATTTCATATTTTTCACTTTTGGGGGTCTACCCAAAAGTGAAAAACATTACAAGTGGTCTATAAGACACAAAAACTTTGAAGATCTCTGATGTAAATAATCAAAATGGCACAGAGTGCTCGACAGTGCCAAATATGATGGCAGCGAGCACGTCTTATTCGCCAAATTACAACTGTATTAGATCAAGAGGAATGTCTTACGTGTCTCATTACGAATGTATGGCATCAATGTCAATGACATATTATGTTACTCACTGCTAACTTGTTATCACTGCTAACTTGTTATCACTGCTAACTTGTTGGTAAATTTTGTTTGGCTACTACTATGCTACACTGCCATTCATGTTCTTTATACATATATGTATGAAGTGTACAAGTAAAGAAAGGTCATATTGTAATTATTTTTGAAATAATTAAAAAGCTTTAATTATTTTCAGAAGCAATTTATTTTAAATTTACAGTTGCCACTTAAACTCAAGTTGTATTAATAATATTTTGAACTTAACATTTATTTAAAGCAAAATTAAAGTCACTTGACCATAATCTGTTTATATATATTTTTTATATAATATTAAAGCTGAAAAATAAAGCAAGTGGTCTATAGTAGTTTGGGAAGATCTGGTTTCAAATTTATTTATGATTTTTTGAACTACAGATCAGATTTGTATATTGCATAAGATAGTATCAATTTATGTGAACCCTTTGCGGTTGGTAAATTTCGCTTTTGGGAGTGACCAGTGGGTCGGAGCAAATCTAGCGTTAAGTTGTTACTTATCCGCTCCTATAAAGGGTTTAAAGTTAACATATGGAAATTAAAACACACAGAAATTGTTGAAACTGATTTACTGTATTTAATATACGTAAAAATATAAAATTTCTAATCTCTGTAACGTTCTAATGCCTTAGTCCCCAAAGTGGTCCATGTGGACCCCCAGAGGTCCACGGTAGACTCGATTGGCGTACGCAAATTTCCATAGATCTAATCTTCACATTTTGTGTCGAGTTTTGGGAATATGGTATAAATGTAGCTGCAGGGGGTCCACCGGAACTAAGTAAATTTTGAAAGTGGTCTATGAGAAAAAAAGTCTGGGAACCTCTGTTCTAATGTATGCTATTGTGCGACTTTTAAGGCGATTAAAAATGTTCCTGCTATAGAGACACCGACCGCAAACGCTTAAATAAATACTTTTTATATTTAGTATTTTTTTTTAATATTCAGCATGAAACATATTGGAGCGAATTTAATTAAGGCTTTAAATTTATAATGGTCGTAATTCTGCGGCTAAAGAACTTAACTAAATTTAGTCTCTCCCTATCTTTTTCTAATGCCAAGAACGAGATAGCTACAATTTTGGTGCTGACAGTTTCGCTTAGACACGTCGAACTTAAAGATTTAGATGCGATCTTGGAACATATGGACTAAAGATATGCAAAAAGGCTACATTTTTTTAACTGTTTTACAGAAATGTCGGTTGATACTCGCTATAAATGTTTGCTATCTCGTTTTGGCGTTCGACATTAGAAAAAGATAAGAAGAGACTAAATTTAATAAAGTTCTGTTACAGCATAATTAGCACTAATGACTACAAAATACTCACCAGTTTGTAAATACGACTTCTAGTCTAAAATTATAAGAAGGGATGTTTTTGCGTAATGTGAGTTAGTTTTGGGCATACTTAATTTACAAAAAAATACACTTTTATTATTTAAACTGTTATCGTAGCTTTAGAATCGTTTGCCACCGTTATAAAAAAAAACAACGAATTTTCGTAAATATACAGGACTGGCCACTATGTGCGTGTTTAATGCCTTCACTCTCGTGCATAACAAGAGTCGCTAGGTACTACATAAACACTAGACTGAGCATTAAGTTTTGTTGTAGTAACCATTGTAAATATAATGGATAAGCCGAGTTGAATTTTTTTACATACATGACATTGATGACGCAGTGGTCAAAAAGTGATCATTTAAACGCTAGGTCACTGCTACTTAAACTGATCTATATCGAACCCCAGGGATTGATGATCACCGGCAAAGGGTCCACGCCAGCTGTCAAATACACNATTATAAAAAAAAACAACGAATTTTCGTAAATATACAGGACTGGCCACTATGTGCGTGTTTAATGCCTTCACTCTCGTGCATAACAAGAGTCGCTAGGTACTACATAAACACTAGACTGAGCATTAAGTTTTGTTGTAGTAACCATTGTAAATATAATGGATAAGCCGAGTTGAATTTTTTTACATACATGACATTGATGACGCAGTGGTCAAAAAGTGATCATTTCAACGCTAGGTCACTTATACTCAAACTGATCTATATCGAACCCCAGGGATTGATGATCACCGGCAAAGGGTCCACGCCAGCTGTCAAATACACATTCGAAGTTGATTAATTTGCAAAAATTTAATATTAGCTAGAGCACATAGCACGAACAACCGATGGCCGTTGGGGCCGCAAGGTGTTGGAGTGGCGGCCATAAGGTGACTGACACAAGGTGGACTGACGACCTGGTTAAGGTTGCGGGAGGCCGCTGAATGAGGGCAGCGCAAGACCAATCTTTCTGGAAATCCTTGGGGGAGGCCTATGTTCAGCAGTCTTTGGGCTGAGATGATGATGATGATGATGAAGGCAGCGTATAATTACGTGAGGCTCGGGGGGGAGGGTTCGGGGGTTTTGAACCCGCGAACTTTTCGATCGCGGGTTGTGTTTAACACCACTTGACCACTAATTAAATTTAATAATCATGATGAATTGAAGTCTACTTCGGTACTCCGGTCAGGTCTTTCATTATGTATGTATATTATAAAACTTATTCATAGTGTACAAGTAACTTAGACGAATAAACATTTATATTTATTTTTCATTTAATTAATTACAATGGCACCACGCAATTTGACTGTGATTTCTTTTTAACTTTGACGAAATTGTATTTTACTATTTTTATGATGTTTATATTTATTTAATTAATTTTAAAAATATTTATAGTGAGGACATTGTGAAATTTTATTTTCGTAATAGGCATTATATAATTTTCAGATAAGTAATTATACATACATACATACACTCACGCCGATATCCCATAAGGGTAGGCAGAGATCATAGTACATTACATACAGTCACGACTCTCCCCTTGGGGTAGGCAGAGACCAATTCCTTCCACCTGCTACGATCGTTTAATGTAGCAAAGTGGCTATCCGCAGCCCATATTTCACCTCCGCGGGCAATGAGACATGTCGGGTGGCGAACTACAATGCCGCCATTTTATAAGGTTCAAAACTATTAAAGTTCCTCATTGCATTCCCACGGCGTAATGGAGAGGAAAG
>WUAW01004799.1:14795-33868 GCA_017165845.1 Thaumetopoea pityocampa | reverse complement strand
CGTAGCCACCTGCATCCAGCGTGACCCAGCAATCCTCACCAGGTCGTCGGTCCAAAAAAAATGAGCGATTTGCCTTAATCTGCAAGCTTGGAAGGCGTCTAGGAGATTGCAGTAAATTTTGATTGAATAACAGGATGACACCACAGCCCGTATCCCGGTACATCCCTTAGCTGGTTCTTTCGGCACCCACGGGTCACCCTCTACGGTCAAGTCACCCTCTACGGTATATAGCATAGATTAGCGTACTGAAATTTTGTTTATCCAATTCTGAACGAGAGATCAATTAACTATTAACTATTACGGTTTTTCAAAGTAAACTCTATCATAATTAATCCCATTCTTTAAGTAAAATAAAACATAAAACACAGCCCACACTGATTTTGTGAATAGTTCCAGTAATTTAAAAATTAAAAGAAAAATACACCGGATTTGACTTTCTAATCAGAATTTCAATATTTATATCTTAACAGATTCACTGCCTTTCACTCGGGTTCGAGTGTTACGGTGCCATTGCAATAATACCACCCACTCGTATCCGAGCGACAAAATTTAACAAAACATATATTTTGGTTCTCGAGATTTTAATTTATTCAAATAAATTTATATTGGGTTATAAATGGTCTAATTTCATTACAAGAGGATTAATACGTTGCTTTTTAAATTATGCATCATGTTTAATTAAGTTTTTATGAGTTTTTTCCCCAAACCCTAGTAAATTCGTCAAATTCGCCCGGTTATATTGGCACGGGCACCTCCTTTTCGCCCGGCGGTGAGTGTGTTAACATTCTATTTCAGTATTGTGATGTCAAGTTTCATTTCTATCCCATAACTGATTTGTGTTTCCTGTCTCGAACTCTCGAGGCACTAAACGGGGCGTTGGCCTACTGCGTTAAACAACATTTCATTAAAATACGTTTGTATCGATTCTTTGGATGTAGACCAGAGCTTGCATAGCAACACCAATCGCAACTCCCACACACAATTTTAGACATTACACTAACAACTTTAAAGATGTTAATTGTATACGCTAAAAAGATACGATGAACGGTTTTGGCAAGCATAAATTAGCGTTTGTGATCTGTTAAAAATGTTCGAAAATGTGTTTCGAATGTGTGATCAGATAATTATAACCTATATGTTACTTTTAAGCGCGGTTTTGGATCTTTGCACATTGGACGAAAAACAAATGGTAATTTAATTAGTGTTGACTACATATGTACTCACATTATATGGGGCGAGGCATAATGTGAGTGGCGAATACCTCCCACACCTTCGATTTGCGGACGAGATAGTCGTTATGGCTAAGTCGATGCGGGAGCTTCAGACAATGCTGGCTAGCCTAAATAATTCCTCTCGACAGGTTGGCCTTCATATAAACATGGAGAAGACGAAAGTCATGTTCGACACGCATATCGTGACGGACCAATTATTGATGATGGTGTACCCCTCGAAGTTGTCGACCATTATGTCTACCTAGGGCAAAGCATCTAGCTAGATGAAAACAGCTTGGATAGGGAAGCCGATAGGAGGATTTAAATAGGCTGGGCAGCCTTCTGGAGGCTATGTCACGTTTTCTCGTCGCCTATACAGCAAAGCCTAAAGTTAAAAGTCTTTGACCGGTGCGTTCTACCCGACGTACAGTACCGAAACGTGGAATTTGACAGTGACTAGTCCACAAATTCAAAATTGCTCAGCCAGCTATGGAGAGGGTAATATTCGGAGTCTCTCTGTTAGATAAAACACGAAATGAGGCTATCCGACAGAGAACTAAGGTTACCGACATAGCGACTCGAATAAGCAAACTGATGTGGCAGTGGGCTGGTCACATCTCTCGCAGAACGACGACGATCGTTGGAGCATACGAGTTCTGCAGTGGAGACCGCAATTGAGTATATGTAGTGCAGGATAGATAGTCGGCTAAATGGAGCGATGGTGAACGAAAAGTGGCTGAGACGGGTGCATCCAGTAGCTAGCAGCCACTTTCCGTAAATCCGTAATTTAAAGTCGTATATATACAAGTTTCATAATAAGGATTGAAATGATGATAATGAGACACGATCATGGTAAACAAGAAATGCCGCAAAGTTTTGTGCAACAAATAATTTTATATCAGAACAAGGGTTATTTTACTTTCTAACCGCAGCCGATGATGTCACTGTTACAATCAGTTGATACTGATTGAGGCACTATTAACTAGACAAAATCAGAATATCGTTAGTTACAATCCCGATGTTGTTTATCACCATTAAACATTGTTTTACGAATAAAATTAATTATCATATTAAATTTTACTGAATACAAATCAGTATTGTTATGAGAACTGAAGGTGTGTACCAAATTTCAGATCAATTGGTCAATAGGAAGGGGTTAGAATTTCAATTACTAGATTTGATTCACATAAGACACAAACAAGGCACGCAAAAAAATCAGAATATCGATAGTTACATTCCCGATGTTGTTCATCATTATTAAACATTTGTTTTAGAAATGATTATAATATTAAATTTCATTCATAAATCAAATAGTTAAAATGTAGGTACGTAATTTATTTCTATATATATTTATATACAGAAGTAACTAATGAAAAAGTTAAATATTAAAATATTGCATCATCATCGTCGCACAAATAAAAAAAAATAATGAGTGTTGAGTGAAATGTAAGAAAAGTAATAAGTGGCCCTGGGAGTAGAAGCAGAACTAGCATAGAAAGGGTAACCTTCCTTCCTAATTCTCCCCATATGTATAAGATACTTTTATAAAGGTGTTTAAAGGTTTTCAAACAAAAAGCCACGCCTGCCTTTCCTTCTCTATAGATTGCCCGTAAGTCCGTCCATCTGGAATACGGATTTATGCAACCTTATACCGCAGGATAAATATTTCCGGGACCAAAAAGTAACTTTTCCCAGTTTCCGATTCATTAATTATATTTGTGCAAAGAATCATGTTGCGCCAATGATGCATGTAATGAAATCGTTCGCTGAGTAGTATTTTGGAAAAGGCGTTCTAACAATTGCAGATGAGATGGAAGCGAAAAGAGAAACCAAGATAACTAGAATCCTTCTTCCCTGAGGTAAAAAAGCGGCTAAAAATAAACTGGGTACAATCAAAAACTATCAAATCCTTGCGGGGCATGGCAACTTATACACCATTGCCATGCGGGAGACCAATGCCTCAACTCCTAACAACCGTTAGTAGAGGATAGGCATAATGTCTTGTCTTGATGTGTTCTTGTACGAGGAGTCAAGAGACAGAATACTGTCGAGCATCGTACCTATACAGAGAAAGGCTTCGGCCTATTGTCGTTCGCGCATGCGCTAAGAAGTCAGGAACGGTAGAATGGTATAAACTGAACTAATTGGCACATTTTTTGTCATGCCTCAAACGAGAAGAACCGATTTAGGTGATTTGGGGGGAATTCAGAAGAATGCCGGGCGTTGACGCACCCAGAGCTAGAGGTGTTTGTGATATTAGATAACTGATTAAATAATCTAACACTTGGACAAATAGCGACGTTGTTTAGTATTTCTGTCACATGCCAAATTATGCTCTAATGTGACTGCCTAAGAACCATATTAATATATATAAGTATAAATAACAAGCAAACTAATATATTGGTTTACTATTATATTCCCCAACTCCACCTAGGGCGTTGCCGCGGTGTCTCCCAACCATTCCGAAGGTATAACTTGATGGTCGGTAGAACCATTGTTGCCATTGGTTTAAAGGGTTTTTATGTAAATCTAGAGGTGATGATGATAATTTTTCATATAGCGGAGAACTGACATTCACGCGGGTGGAGCTGCGAGCATAAGCTACTTAAGTAATAAATAAATATCATCTATTACTATTATAAAATTGTTAAATGTCAAATTTTCAAACATCAAAGATATTTAAAAACAAACTACTCGGATCGAATAATTAAGGGCTTCTGAAACAGAAGCCGTCGATGTTTGTTTGTTTGTTCGGGTTTCATTCAAAAACCAGCAGGTAGATTTTGGTAAAACTATTACAGTCTTAAAGGTACTATACAGACTTAAATAATGCGGCATGTTTCATCAAAATCGGTCCAGTAGAATCGAAGGTACAGCTCGATCCCTGTTTTAGTAACTACCCGTAAGATACGAAAGGTATGGTTTTTTGACTTTTTATATAAATCTACGATTGTGTCGGGATTTCCCATGTAGCGTAAAATCGAGATTCACGCGGGCGGAGCCGCAGGCAAAAGCTAGTTTGTTCATAAATCACAACATATTCCTCTATACATATATAATCACTTCTCCTGACTGACTGATTCATCAACGCAGAGCCTAAACCGCTGGCGCTACAAACTTGAAATTTTGGCAGTTGATACCTTTTATGTTGTAAGCATCCACTAAGAAAGGATTTTTGGAAATTGCACCCCTAAGGGGTAAAATAAGGGATGAACGATTGTATGGAAGTCCGTCATTTTCAAAGTAAGAAACACGAAATTTCATATACATCCGGTGAGAAATAAATAAACACTTATGTCGGCGTTTTTCAAAACTTTACCCCTAAGAGGAGTATCTTAGTACTTTTGCGCCAAAAAGGAACACCACATACAGGTACTGCGGTAATTAAAACTAAAGAATAAAAAAAAAATTAAATAAAACATAATTCAGTAACTTATTTAATCACCGTGAACCGAGCTTACCTTGAAAGCGAATGTCAATTAATTTCTATACCGTTACAAACCCGAGTGGCGCTGTCGTCGCGTCCAATTTTGTCCGGAATACAAGAGCTTAAAAAAAAAGTTATGTGTTGCCAGATCCAAAGGATGCTTCAGGATGATCTTTAGGTACTGAGTTTTTTTAGGTTTTAATTGTTAGTTGGCCTCTAAGCCTAAGGCTTCGCAGCTGACTACGTTTTTTAGGCCAGTGATTACTACGTAACATTCCTTCTTATCGTTCGGACGGATCAATGTTCTGTACAACTAATATGCAATAGAGTATACAAGAGGTGAAACGTGCGTTATTTCTGCACAAAGTTTTAAATTCAGTCATTAGTTGTACACGTAACACAGATGAAATTATGTAGTTAAGTTGAAAGTCTTTTCGTAACACAAGGTACCTTTATGGGTTTCATGTATAAAGCAATGTCTCAGTATGTTATATGTATAGTAATGTATATATCTATTTCTTTTACTCTTCTGATAATAGCCCACCAGGCAAAAATAACGGAACTATTTGTAAGTGCTTATTAAATGAAATTATTCATATGGTAATTTGTGGTATGAATGGATGAATGAATATTAGGTTTATTTTATATACAGACACTCACGCCTATTATATCCTGGAGGGGTAGGCTGAAGTGTGTGTAACAATACTCCCACATTTCGCCGAAGTAATTCCATCTCAAAATGACAGAGGGCGTGCTCGTTGTCATAATTCGGGTACAAATTTAATTTCCTCCCCGAGATTTTTTACTACGTGATAATTAAATTGTCAGATTGTTAAAAAACTAACCAATCGGCATATATTTCGAAACAACTGGAAAGGAAAGGAATATTCATTGATTTCTTGTTGCTAAGCGCGTTAGTTTCGCTTTTACGCAACGTGTGACGCCATCTATGAGCACTCAAATGAACGAACTCGTCTATTAAAAAAACATCATATACGAGTACAGTTATTTTCCGCAGGAGTGAAAATTATCTATTCCGTGTATAAATAAATATAAAAAAAATAATGCATTTTAAATAACTACTGACAGTATTAACATCCAAATGATTTTCAACTTAATCGTGTGACAGCAAAGTTGATTTTTGTCCGTGAATTGTGTTTCAAAAATTCAGATGTTTATCCAAACTCATAGGTAAACTTTTGATATTGATTCAAGTGTGGGTGAAGCCGAGCTATTTATGTCGATGTCGTGAATAATATTGTAATAATTATAAATGTTTATTTCAAATTTTCGGAATAATATGATATTCGGTTGTAAAATTCAGCGGTTTGAATGTCCTAGCCTATCTGCTTGGCACAGTAAATGAATTTAATTAATGACATATTTGGGTTTGGAGGCTATAGCTTGGATGGAAAATTTACTTCGCCATGTGACTGATAGAGTGAAATAATAATAATAATAATACTGTAATGAAGTACATTTGCATATATATTTATTAATAATTTATATAATACCAGTTTTTGCCCGCGGCTTCGTCCGCGTGATTGTAGATTTTCCCCTACATGGGAAATCCTTAAACAATCATAGATTTATATAAAAAAACATTGAACCATTTACTTGAGCTCTCGTACCTTAACGGCGGCTACTAAAACAGGGATCAAGCTGTGTCTTCAATTCTACTGGATCGATTTTGATGAAATATGCCGTAGTAATTTATGTCGAAATAGAACCTTTAAGACTGTAATAATTTGACCAAATACATGCTGGTTTTTGAGTACAGCTCGAACAAACAAACAAACATCGACGGATTTGGTTTCAGAAACACTTAATTAGTCGATCTGAGTAGGTTTTTTTTAAATATCTTTTGAGTTACAAAATTTGACATTTAACAATTTTGTAATAGAATTTTGTAATAGGTAAATAATATAGAGAGATTAAGAAGTCGACGGTGAACCCCTGTCTTTTAAAGAGGCGGCCCACGCCCAGTAGTGGGCTTCCGAGGACTGGTGATAATGACGGTGATCAAAACATCGGTGAAAGCTCTTCTTCAGCTACTTCTGTATCAAAAGAGGTCCTTAATAAAATATCACCTAGCTGGGGGAGAATTTAATTAGGAATTGGATTTTAGGGCTTACCTACACTAGTGTTCTCTTGGTTGAAAGATATTGTAGGCCACTGATACTCAAAGTGGTTTATATCGGGCCCCAGGGGTCGATGATAACGTGCAAGGGGTCCACGCCAACTGTCAAAATACATTTTAAGTTAATAAATTTAAATTACGCTTTGGGGGTTGGGAACTATGATTTCAAAAAAATGGAAAGTGTGACAGTGATATAGAAAGGAGAGTGATGGTGGGTAATAAAATGAATGATGTCCTGCACTCCGTAATGAGTATTTAGTCAGTCTCACAAAAGGCTCGTCTGGCTGTTCATAATGGTGTATTGGTGCCTACAATTATGATGACAGTGAATCGTGGGTATGGCAAAAGAAGAACGAAAGTCGCGTGAATGCGGTGGAAATGCGTTCCCTGCGGAGTATCTGTGGGGTCATCCTGAGTGGTCGACTGAGGAATAGCGTAATAAGGGATCGGTGAAAGTTGAACTATGATGTGGTGACAAGGATCGAAAGGGAATGTTCCAATAGATTGGTCATTTAGAAAGAATGAGTGAGATTTGAATGTCGAAACGGCAAATGTGAGTGGAAGTGTCGGAAGAGTGCGCCCAGGAAAAAACTTACCTTGATCAGATCAACAACTTATTCCAAAAATGTCAAGTTCGTTGCTACGAACTCTCGTTGCTACTTTAATCGTTGAATGTGTATGAAAAGATGTGTGAGACGGTTGAAGTGTATCAGAATCATAGTATGTGGAAAACTGTAGTCTCTGCCTACCCTTATGGGATACCGGTGTAAGTGTATGTATGTTTATTTTTTATTTATGTGTTAATATTTTATATATTTATCTTAATATACGTTCATTAAACTTTTTCTCATTAAATTTGCCGCTATATCTGCTTGATGTTTGCTGTAGGGAATAACTTTGGCATTAAAAAAAATTATATATTATATATGTAAGGGCGGACCCCTTACATATATAATATATGAAATGTTAAATAAATAAAAATATTGTTTGAGTGCTCTCATGAACTGTCTATAGAAAATAGTCACAATAGGGAAAATAATCTATTTATATATAGTTAATGTGTGAAGTAGAGCCAGCAGGCACGCGCGGGGAGCTCGCCCGCTTATCAGCTTATCAGGGACAGATAACGGTCTGGTCGCGGCAATGGGCGCGACGGAGTGCATGGGTACCGCGCTGCTGAGCTGGACATCAGCAGAGGTGAGCTTTGAGCAGATCGCTAGTTTAACGTGGTCGCGGATGAAAGAATCATCAAGAAGATCGCTCGGATTGGTTTTGATACGTTGATTAAAAGAGTACTTCGATCGACTTTCACATAATAATAATAATTGCATTGTCCGTAAATTTTTACAATTAGATAGACAGACAATAGTCCGGAATTACTTACGCTAACTCCACAATATTCATCTGCTCTATAAATTTGCACTCGGCATCAGGCCCATGCACTCCTTAAGACACTGAAAAAACCCAAGATAATAAATTAGAAGAAAATAATAACAATAATATTGTGGAAACGATATTTTTTTATTTTTCATACACAAATGATCTCGCCCCAAATTAATTTTCTCTGTGTCTTGGGTACTAGATAACGATATACATACTTATACAGTTAAATGCTAATACAATATATAGATAACCATCCATCATTCGGGTACAAACATTCAGGCTCATCACACAGTTCGTTCCTACCGAGATTCCTACCGAGAGAATTGGTACAGAAAGCAGGGTCACTGCCACTAAACCAATCAGTCGTCAAATGATGGGTTCATTTCATCATTCCAACATCTAGTTCAGACCTGACTTCCTCCATGTTTCTGGAATGCACCTGAAGTGGTAGGTCCTGGTGTGGTAGTGGTCGATGTCTAAATGCTTCACTCACACCTGCAGTGGTAGGTCCTGGTCGATGTCTAAATGCTTCATTCATCTCAGGAACTGTTGGTCCAGTGCTTGGTTGTCAACCATTAATGTCCCCCCCCAAAAACAGTTTTGGACTTGCATCCAAAATTGGCAGAAGGTAAATACGAAGCCGACAATAGAAATACTATTAATCCTTATCAGTACCATCAGATAGCAACGCCACGGGTCTTAGCTAATTGATAAGGATAGCATCTAGTTCGATAAACTCTGATTAGATCTCACAGGCGCTTGCGAGACCTTCGTAGTATGTGCACAACCAGGTAGCAAGAACAGTGCCAGTACTAAAACTTGATTTATTGGTGTAATACCAAGACCGCGTGAGTCTTGCGCAAGTCTTTCATAGGCAACACTACAAACTATCCTGTTTTCCTAGGACAATGACCTACTTTTTAGGGTTTTAGGGACCTGCGTTTTGGATTTCGTGCACGTGTATTATCTAGATTTTTTTCAGATTCATATCTTTCATTGCGAATATTGGTAATTACAGATGTTATAATATATTTAAAGTGCAGCTACATACAAACAAATTGGCATGCAATCATAGTTGCAATTATTAGCTCAAAATGAGGTCATTCTGACGACTGATTGGCACAGTGGGCAGTGAGCCTGCTTTCTGTGCCAACGAGCCCCGGGTTTGAATCCTGGTAGGGACAAACTTTGTGTGATGAGCACAATTGTTTTCATCCAATTCACGGACGAATTTATCTATTTATGTATTGTATTTATCTATATAACCATGTACATCGTTGTCTAGTGCCCAAGATACGGACACTCTTAGTTTGGGACTAGACCAATGTGTGTAAAAAGTGTTCAGAATATTTAATCCTATAAAATAATTATTACAAAATTAAATGAAACAATAATAACAAAATCATAAACACCAATTACTTAACTAACATCAGAAGTCGGAAATTTTCACTGATTACAAATTATCAGTAAAGCAATCACTTCATTTATAAGTATTTGCTAATCAACAAGTAGTGCAGGTCTCTTTTAACGATGAAGTTGTGCGAAGTTTCTCTTATTTTAACAGGCAGCTTATTGTAAATTCATATGACAGCACAGCAGTTGGCTTCATGTAACAACTACAATGGCTAAACACTACTGCCTAACCTACGTTTCATCGCTGAAAATTTCCTTCATGAGGCCGCCTGCTCACTAGGTATACGCCTATTAATGGAAACTGCTTGAACCGTTTTAACGTATCCTCTGAATCAATCGAAATCACGGGGGTCACAATCAAATGCCAATATCAGACCTCTGCAGAAGGTTTTACCGCACCCTTCGATGATCTGCAAAGGTTACACTAAAAGTTAATGTCTTATAACACATCTGTCAAGGTCAACAGGAATTTAAAGAGCAAGCTGGCCCGTCAGGTGCTCTCCATTATTGATGGATTTGAACGGGCGATTGGACTGTTGCGAAAGGTGTTTTTTCTTAATAATAAAGGACACCTGTAATGAACAGTCTCTTTTATCAATTTTTCGTTCGACAGGCGTGGCGTTGATCCAATAGTTGTGGGATGGGTCGCAAGATGGGGCTCCGAAATGGCAGTTAGGACAGCTGAGAACAACCGGTGTGAGCGGTATAAGGCAAAATAATTGATCATAAATAACCAGCTCGCGACTGCGCCTGCGTTGACTCTGTCTACGGTAATCTTTCTGGGCGTGCGCAGGACAAATTTTGCGCTAAGAATACTTATGTAAACACATAAACAATACTACTTAAAGGAAAAATTGATACAGTAGTTAAAATATTCAAAAGTACTTTAATATAAAGATATTAAGTAGTATTGTTTATTAGCCACTGTATCTGGGCGTGTAACAAAACTTACAACTTTTCGAAGATTTTTCGCAGAATCTAAGAATGAATATAGTCAACTTTTATCATATCAAGGAAGATTGTAGTCAAATTCTACCACATGAAGGAAGAATGAAGTCAATTTCTACAGTATTAAGTAAAAATGGAGCCAATTTCTACTATATCAAGGAAGAGCGTAGATAATTTCTACTATATTAAGCAAGAATGTTGTCAATTTTTACTATATTAAGAAAGAACGCACTCATTTTCTAAAGTACTACAGAAGAATGTAGTCAATTTCTACTATATTAAGAAACAATGTAGTTAATTTTTATTATATTATTAAGGAAGTAGGTGCACTGCGCTCTCATTCCGTTACGCACCGTCACTACGGTCTACCACCTTTAAAGTTTGCGCGTGTTATATAAAGCCCTGTAAAATTTTGTTAAGTTTTCTTGTAAAAATTTCACGGACTAATGCTGCTTTGGATCCGGTCCAAGCTTATCTCTTGATTATACTTTTAACCGATGTTAATTAATTGCGTATAATTTTGGAATTCCGCAAGAGTTGCCATTACGACGGCCCTAATTTGGAAATAAATCAAACCTGGTATAGAGAGAAGGAAAGAAAGATTTATTGGAATTTAGAGAAGGTTCACATCACTCTGAGCAATTTTTATTAATCATTGAGCTGGGTTGTCAGTGGCTAAAGACACGAGTTACGATCGAAAGGTCGCGGGTTCGATTCTATTCTATATTGAATTCATTTCTATTCTATATTGTAGACACCAATGTACTCAACGGAGAAGGAAAATTTCGTGAGAAAACCTGCATGTCCGCATGGGTGTGTGAAGTCTACCAACCCGCACTAGGCCAGTCGTGGTAGATTACGGCCTAATCCCTGATCAGGGTAGTACATGTAGAGTCGGCATGTATAAAATACATATATAAATATGTACAAAAATCCCTTAAGCATTTTCTACCAACCTAAAGGGTATTAAAAATAGTAAGTTCATTCATGGACGAAAAAAATGTGAGATGAGATAACAAAACGCTTACTACATACTAACACACACATAGGAATACAATGAACTAATATATATTATAATAATAAACACAAACATGATAATAAACTAATACACTATTACAACATACTTAAAAACGAGGAAAATAAGATTACGATACATACATACACTCACGCCGATATCACTTAAGGGTAGGCAAAGACCACTTCTTTCCACCTGCTACGATAGTTCAATGTAGCAGATTGGCTATCCGCAGCCCACATTTCGCCCCCACCGGCAACGAGACGTGTCGGGTGGCAAACCGCGATGCCGCCTTTTTATGGGGTTAAAAATGTTAAAGTTCCTCATTGCGTTCCCGCGGCTTAATGAAGAAGAAAGGAAAAAGGATGAGGTAGGAATGATGTATTGAGCGAGGAATATGGAATTTTGGAATAGGATTATAGGATATAGGATACTACTATCTCGGAAGGAGTAGGAAGAGACAGTAGAAGCTCGGGAGGCCGGGATCACTTACCCGTATACTTAAGTCTATTTGCCGGACTGGCTAAAAGACTAAGTACTCCCTGACTTCGAAAATTACGATGATTCCGCTAATTCAAGCAAAAGGAGTTCGCGGACATTCTTCTTGAACGAATCACGTGTAGCACATAACCTGATTTCGGCAGGAAGGGCATTCCAAAAAAGAACAGATAAAATCCGATAGATAGATGTATTATATATATCTCGTACGTGATTCGTGGGCCCCGCTTTGTATCACTGACGTGCTAAAAATATTTCAGGAGCGCCGACTGAGGTAATTTGGTCACGTTATGCGCCGACCAAGAGAGTGCATTGGCAGAAGATGTTTGATATGGCTGTCATTGGTACACGAGCTTATGACCGGCCTGAGAAGCGATGACTAAATATCATGAAACAATACATGAAAGCCAGTCACCACCGGTAGTCACGAAAGGTGATCACGAAAAATTTTCTAGCTTCAATTGAAAGGCGGATCCGCCTTCCTGTCTAGTAAGGAAGTGTAATAAATGGCCACTTTGTAAGTTATCTAAAAATAATGGTTAATTTATAACATATCTATCTGTAGACTCCTCTTCACCAATGAAACACCTCTGGGTTAATCTTCAAACACTAGCTTTATTCTTTTACTGTTTATACCCTTATATATAAAGTTTTTATTTAAACAAACACTGCACCACGTATATTATCACTATATTATTTTAGACTATAACTCCGTTTTACAACGTTTGCACTGAATATTCAAATACGAATCATCTGCTGTCCTAGCACCATCGACCTATATCAAGGAACATAAACTCTCCGAGACCTACATATATACTCTCTCCGATACAACTTTCAAAGATGGTGGGCTGGCGGCCTGTGATTGGTCGATGATGTCAAGTCAGCGACCTCTATTAAACTTAGGTACTACAAATCAAATCAGCAACTATTAAATAGTCTATTTTACGTAATATTTAATTAGTTCTTAAAAATTACTGTAGATGGCGCTATCGGCGACAACATATACACGTTTATACTTATACACTTTACACCCTTGTTAGTATACTCATATAGTTTAATATTTGTCTTATAACGTCCAAACACTTTGACGACCACTATGCGAATGAGCCCCTTGCCGAGTGTTTGTTCCTTTTTATACAATCTTGTACATTCAAATACGACAGTTGGTCAGTTTAACAACCGTACTCATTCACTTCACTTCTTGGTTTATGGCGTTTGACCAATTTGCTACAATTCTGCCAGTATCCAGTTATGAAAGTGTCATAAACCTAGGGTGGTGATCGGTGAAGATAGAGAATTTTGGTTTTGGAAAGACAGAAGGTCCTTCGACGGAGAGTCCTACGACCAGGGTAATAAATCTGAAAACAAATAAAGGACGCTACAATACATAGACCCGTTGTTAGTAGGGTTAGTTAGACAAATAATAGGAAAGACAGATATTTACAGGTTAGTGTGTTATGAAGGAAATTATTTACAGTTTGATGTTGTTCGTATTAACAAATTTACATAAAATAGGAATAAAGGAGGGGGAAAAGGTATAAGAAAGAAGGCATTTAAGAGAGGTAGGACGAGGAATTTCGGGAGGGAGGATGTCATAGAGGGAATAGTGTAGTTTAGGGCAACAGAAGAAAAAACCGCACTCATTAATAATATAAATTAAATTTCGATTTTATGTCGGTCAAATAAATGAAACCTTACATATCTAATACTAACTTGACATCGTCTGAGACGGTGTCCGCCTGATGAACTCTTTTAGATTGTCACAAAACCTAAGCTGCTCCTGGGCCTTCATGTAATACCATCTCTTATTTCATACTCCCAGTAACTCTGTGTTATTTTCTGAGTGATTTTGTGAATAAATAAGACACATTTTTCTTAGTTTGTATTGTAGGTCACGTAGGGGTAAATAGATAGATGGCGAAATGTCTCCATACCAACGCCCACCCTCCTATTTGACACACTTAGAGGCACAATTTTCAAATTATTTTATTGACAATTTAGGTCACAAAAGGAGGCCACTGCAAAATGGCCGTGTTTCTAATGGCAAGAGTGTTGGTTCTGCGTGTGAGTGCGTTCTGAGTGATGATCATCAGATAGTCGCACATTTTTTGCTTATATAGAAGAGACTGATCGAAGTCTCGCTCACTTTAGTATCCTATCTACTTTACTGCCAAATTTAACAGCAATGGCTTACAGCGAAACACGTGAAGCTATCAGTTATAGCGGGATATAAGATCGACCGAATATATAGATGAAGATTTCGATGATCACGTCGGGGTCACCAGCTATAAGTCGAAGTGTGGCAGGAGTGATAGTATCGGAAAAGGAAGATCTTTCGACCTGATGGCTGTTATCTCTAGTGAGGCTTGTAACCGCTCCAACAGCTGTTGTCGCGACGTTCTATATATGCTAAATCGCCGTCAGATTTCATCAGAGTGATTTAGCTCTCTATGATGATGAAATCATCATTTAAGAGCTGTGCCCTCTGATGTAGCGTAGAAGTCGCTGCTGGTTCATCGGTTGAGCGGTGAAGAGGTATCGAATACAAAGATTAATTTCACATTTTGCTTCTATACGATTTTAAAATTGTTACATGTAAAATTTTATAAATCAAACATATTTAAAAAAGAACTACTCCGATCGACTAATTAAGGGCTTCTGAAACCAAATTTGTTTGTTTGTTTGGTTGATTGTTCAACCTTCACCCAAAGACCAGTGGGTAGATTTTAGTAAAGGTTACTATTCCGACTTAAATATTACTGCATGTTTCATCGAAATCGGTCTAGTAGAGAGATTAAAGTTACAGATTGATCCTTGTTTTTGTAGCCGCCGTTAAGGTATGAGAGCTCAAGTAAGAGTGGTTCTAAGGTTATTTTTTATATAAATCTGTGATTGTTTCGGGATTTCTCGTGTAGCGAAAAACCGACATTTACGCGGGTGGAGCCACGAGCAAAAGCTAGTTTATTATATTAGTGTGAATTTAAAGGTATAATTATTTATTTACAATAGTGGTACAGATGACCTGTGACTTGGCTTATCTTAGATATGGTCTGGTTCTGGTTATGGAATGGTCTGATTCTGGAGTTCCGCGAGCAGTGGGTTCTTATCGCGATGTTGACTATAATGATGACTAAATCTTTACAATCATCTTACGGAACCAACACGGTTTAAATAAAAAAATCATTTATTATATTGTAAGATTTTGCGTTGAATTGCGCACCCACGCCGCGCACGTACGAGTAACTACAAAGAGTTGTTAATTTGTTCTTACCGAAGATAATGGGGTGACGTCAGCGACGGCGGTGACCGGCTGAGTGACCGGCGGTGAGACGCGCGCTTGGCGACCGGCCCGGGTGGCGGACCTGTCATCTAAATTTGACAGTGGCCAGGTAACCGAAAGTGATAAACTGTACTGGATTAACTCTGGCGTAAACCTGGTACAAACCTCGTCACCTGATCTATTCCTGTGAATGCTATGGGAACTCTATGGGAAGTATACTACACTACAAGCGATTCATTACTTATTGATACCGTGGCAATGACTGCCAAAGACCCTGCTTCTGTGCCAATGAGTTGTGAATTCGAATCCTGGCAGGGACACACTTTGTGTGATGAGCACAAATGTTTGTATTCGAGTCATGGACGTGTTTATCTATTTATGTATTGTATTTATACTATTATAAAATTATTAATGTCAAATTTTATAAATTAGAGATATTAAAAAAACCTGCTCTGATCGACTAATTAAGGGCTTCTGAAACTAAATTCGCAATGTTTGTTTGTTTGTTCGAGATTCACGCAAAAACCAGCAGATAGATTTTGGTCAAAATTAGTCTTAAAGATCTTAAGGGTATTATTCCGAGTTAAATTTAATTTATTATGTTTCATCAAACTCGATCCAGTAGAAACAAAGGTACAGCTGTTTTATTAATAAATATGTGATTGTCTAGGGATTTTCTATATAGAGGAAAACCAACATTCACGCGGGCGGAGCCGCGGGCAAAAGCTAGTACAAAATAAGAAAAGGAACATATACAAAGTGGATAGGTTTACAATCGCAATATACTAGCGAATGACTATTTATTAAGTGCCTGCCCGAAGAGGCCCCGTACCAGCTTGCTGGTGTAGCACCGCAAGTGGATCGCTGCCAAACGTGACGTTACTTCTTACTGCCATCGGCGTTACTGCACGTGTATCTTGAAGATAAAATATGACAGCGCGAACGATCTGGTCAAATATATTAGATTTGGACAAGTTATAAATGTTGGGAAATATAAAATCGACGGTTGAAAGGTAACAGGGTATAAGCGACAAAAACCAAATTGTTCAGGAGATCAGTTTAAAATTCTGAAACTGCAGAAAAATGGCCATAACTGTATTATTTATTGTCATATCGTGAAAATGGAAACAGCTCTGGAACCAAGAAAAATGAAAGCATTAATTGGCAAAGCATTCATTTTAGACATGGGCGTTTTCAGATTCTTACGCAAACGGATTTGTATCGGATTTAAGATTTTGCAATCGATTTCAAAATCCGTTTTCAGAAATCGATTTCATGATTATTTTGTCCAGGTTTCGATTGTGATTCTATAGTTTTAGTTCTCATATATAAATGGTACTCGTACTTCGTGGTTTTAACTTTCTTAGCGAGCGACAAACGCAACTAACTTAATGATGAATTGTCATGTACAAGTCAATTGATCTTGATTAGATCAATGAATTGATTGAGTTCTTTGCTTGGGCATAGTATAATATGACAAAAAGTCATCGTAGAGCCGTGGGAGTAAGCGCATTCGAAAAAGTGGACAATTTTAAGTAGGATGGCATACATAACTCATTTTCGACCAAAATAAATATGTATAAAATATTATAAATGTAAGGAAGACACCACTGCAGTAACTGTTATTAATTGAATAGGTTTGGTTTAGTGGTCAAATGATACTAAGCACGAACCCGCGACCTTTTTGATCGCCGATTCAATTCCAGTCCCGTACCATTGGATTATTTCAAAGTCATGTATGATCTACATCGCAGACACCAATGTACTTAACGGAGAACTTATCAATATTAAGGCAGTAATTTTTTTTTCTATTGGAAAATTGTCTTTCTTTTAGTACTTCAGCTACTAAAACAGGGATCAAGCTGTATCTTCAATACTACTGGACCGCTTTTGATGAAACAGGCCGTAGTAATTTAAATAACTTAGTATTTAAGTAACAGCTTAACCAAAATATCTCGCCGGTTTTGCGTGAAGCCCAGACACGTTCCATCTCTTCAGATCAGACCGATGAAATGCAAATTACTTTGTATTAACGGCTTAAATCGAATTTATTCATACATCTCAAAGCACTTTCTGCCTCGAGCCCAGCATCACACACGACACGTGTATTTTTACTGTTCATATGACGTCTTCTCACACTCTGTTTGTTTACCCAAATAACGTAAAAGGCAACATTTCCATAAGTACGAGTATATCATACAAATTTATGTAATACTAGCTTTTGCCCGCAGCTCCGCCCGTATGAATGTCGGTTTTCCACTATATGAGAAATCCCGAAACAATAATAAATTTATATATAAAGCGGCAGCCACTTTTACTTGACCTCTCGTACTTTAATGGTAACTACTAAAACAGGGATCAAGCTGCGTTTTTAATGCTACTGAACCGATTTTGATGAAACATGCCGCAGTATTTACGTCAGAATGGTACGTTAAAAAGTGTAATAATTTGACTAAAACCTACTACTGGTTTTTGCGTGAAGCCCGAACAAACAAATAAACAAATATCGACGGATTTGGTTTCAGGCGCCCTTAATTAGCCGATCTGAGTAGTTTGTGTTTAATTGTCTTTGATTTTGGAAAATTTGACATTTAACAATTTTATAATAGTATAGATAGATACTCTAAGTAAAACACGTACAAGATACAAAATACCGTGAATTCACCGCAAGATAACAAGCTAACAAGCTCACTTGTTTTTTCTAAATGGGAGAGGCAAAATTGTGCTCGCATGGCAACCGAATGGAAATAAGTTCAGCCGACTCCGTCTCGAGACGCAAGTGACACGGAGACATCGGAAAGAACACCGTGTCGGCGATCAGCGGAGGGGCGAACGGCCGTGACTCTGTGTTGCCCTGCTGGAAACGCTCTCAACGTCAATTGAAGCTCCGACCTTAATTGCGTTGTTTACCACAGCCACTGACAGCAGTCTGGATTTACTCCGTGACCCCGTATTACAATTGTTATGCTTTCACTTGATAGCAATTTATTTAATGTTTCGATCTACATCGAACGCTTACAGTGAGTGTTCGGTTAATATGTTCATACTGGAGATATAATGGATACCTAATGGCGAATCTTACGCGTGTGTCGTAGTAGGGGCGCGAAGCGGTCTGATACCATTAAATTTTACAATGTTTATTCGGTTATTTCGAGATCCGAATCGTTCGAATTGGGTTTTTTAATTCTAATTCTGGGTGTCGATGGTAACCTATCCGAGATCGATCGTTACATGATAGTATTTTTTATTTTAATTCAAAAGTTTCAAATGAATGAAATAAGTGTAAGTACGTGATGAATGACGAGGTATTATCGCTAAGTGTGTTTGTTTCCAAGACGTCTGCCAAAACCTGAGACGCCTACCAAAATGTGGAGATGTAAATCCCCCCTTTTTAAGGTGGAGGCGCATGTCTAGCAGTGACCTGTCACGGGATAATGATGGTGGTATTTGTTTCAGTAGACTCCGTATTAGGACGCGTGTAAACAACATATGTAGACTTGCCCGATAATAGTGGAGCGGCCACAGTACGGTGGTTTGCATTATAATAAAACCCCAGCGCTGGACAATCCCCTCCTTGGAAAGGAGAGGTTTGTCACAATCTCCACGATCGGCTTTTTTTTAAAGTTCTTCATTTGTCAATAACCGTATACATATGTACAAACTGGTGTAAATATATCCTAATAAGACAATAATTAGTAGATAATATTATTTTATAAGTATATACTGCTTATTGGTGTAGTGGTTTTAGACGCGACTTT
>WUAW01004799.1:1125-14701 GCA_017165845.1 Thaumetopoea pityocampa | reverse complement strand
GGCCAGCGCGGTAGACTACGGCCTAATCCCCCTCCTGATCAGGGGAGGTCCGTGCCCCTGTAGTGGGGGCATTATGGACTGGGTATGATGATGATGATGATATACTACTTATAAAAGACATACAAAATTACCCATTCAACTCCATACTTAGTAATCGCGGGCTTTGGCAGTAGATATTAAGTTTTATTAAGTAGATATTAATTAAGTACTTAGTCTTTTAGCCTGTTCGGCAAATAGACTTAAGTACACGGGTAAGCGACCCCGGCCCCCCGAGATACTACTGTCTCTTCCTACTCCTTCCGAGATAGTACTATCTTATACCCTTTAGTCCTTTTCATAAATTCTATATTTCTCGTTCAATACACCTTTCCTACCTCATCCTTCTTCCTTTCCTCTCCACTAGGCCATGGCTACGTAATGAGGAACTTTTAATCATTTTTAACCTCATAAAATGGCGGCGTCGTGGTTCGCCACCCGACACGTCTCGTTGCCCACGCGGGCAAACTGTGGGCTGCGGATATCCACTTTGCTCATTAAATGATCGTAGCAGGTGGAAAGAAGTGGTCGCTGCTTACCCCAATAGGAAAGAGGCGTGACTGCATGTACGTAGTGTATACTACAGTCTCTGCCTACCCTTATGGGATATTGGTGTGAGTGTGTGTATGTATGTATATATATTAATTAAGTTGCAGGAGAATATTGTTGTCTGTTACAATGGTACCCCAAAAGCAGCTAAGGGACTAAGCTGCTTCTCATGGCCCCCATGATCACACTGAGTGTCCTACTATTAAGCATAGCGCAGCTAATCGCCAATTTATACTAAACCAAATCCGATGCTTTCACAGTCAAAGGACTCCGACATATGCAACCAAAGACATGGAAGAACGAACACAAAGCGTCCATCCAATCCCGAACGCCATTAATAAACAAACAGTTCTCAGCTGCTCGTAATGGTTGCGAAGATTAGTGGACTCATTAAGGCCAGGAACTCGCTGTCCGTAAATAGGACAGTTAGAGTCACATTAAAATCTAATAAGGTACATCTGAGTGCGCCTGTACATCGTACAGTTGTGTTTACAAACAGCGTGGTAGTCGCTCATGTTTAATTATGTTACGACCAGTTAGTTCAGTGGTAGTTTACCTTGCTTTCTAAGCCAACAGGTCCCGGGTTCTCACCTGGCAGGGGCAAACTTTTTGTGATGACTACGAATGTTTGTACACGAGTCTTGGATATTTATCTATATATCATACAATCACACATTTTTCCTGGTCCTCCGGCGGGGAATCGAACTCCGGTCTACCGCGTGTCCAGCGAGATTTTGACTGAATAACTGTATAACGCTTCTGCCCATTATCCGTGTACATCGCTTAGCTAGTTCTCAGAGCATTCGTAAGCGGAGCCTGAGAAATATACATACTTATATATCGATGTGATCATCGATATATAAGTATGTATATTTCCCAAGCACGACAACGTTGATACGTTGTCGTGCTTGGGAGCTAAACTGGTGATGGAGACGGAGTGTACTCGCCGGCTCCGGCGTGTGGTGAGTGTCTTCTACGAGCCGATGATGATGACTTTGAGAGGTGACGGTCCTTTTTTGTAAAACTTTAACTATAGGGTTTAGTTTGTTGACCCACGTCATGGACCATATGGGTCATGGACGTATTTATCTATTTATGTATAATATATATCTAATTAATGGTGCCAATTCTGTTGTACGGAACTTAAATAGATTTGGTCCCTCCCTATCTTTTTCTAATGTAAAACGCCAAAACGAGATAACAAATATTTATATCGAACACCGACCTACGTTTCTGTCAAACGGTTCAAAAAAATGTTACGTTTTTGCGTATCTTTAGTCCGCACGTTCCGAAATCGTGTCTAAATATTTTAATTTTGACGTTTTTAAACGAAACTGACAGCGCCAAAATTGTAGCTATCTCGTTTTGGCGTTTGACATTAGAAAAAGATAGGGAGGGACCAAATTTAGTTAAGATCTGTTAGAACAGAATCGGCGCCAATATGTATATCGTCGTCTAGTACCCAAGACACAGTGAATTCTAGTTTGGGACTAGATCAGTGTGTGTGAAAGTATCAAGAATACTATTATTATTATATGTTCCTAGTTTGTTTGGGCAACAATGTGCATCAGACAGCAAACACATTTGTAGAATTTTAATGAAGGCTAGTTTTACCACAGCTCATAGCTTTCCATAATACATAGGACTTTTTTAAATACACGACAGTCAAACCTGAATGTACGGAGAAAACACGCGTTCAAAATAATTAAAGATATCGGGAGCATTGGTTCAGTGGCAGTGACCCTGCTTTCTATACCAATTGGTCTCGGGTTCGAATCCCGGTTGGGACACACTTTGTGTGATGACCACGAATATTTGTATCCATATTATAGATGTTTATCTATATATTATCTATATAATAAGTATATTGTTGTCTAATATCCAAGACACGAGGAATCCTAATTTGGGGCTAGATACTTTGATCTAAAAAAAACATGTTCTCAATATTAATTAACGCATTAATGTTTTTTAATATATTGTACATACATAAAATCAAAATTATTCTTACAAAATTTTCTAAAATTAGTTTGAGTAATATTCGCGTAAATTAATTTATTGGTTGACTCAAATTTAAAAACAAATTACATTATATATGTGTTGTATGTAATTATGCACAGTTCTTTTTATACGCGCTGTCATAATATACAAAATGTACAGTAATAATTTGAGTAACTATTTCCAAACGGTTACATCATCCAAGTGACTCTGTATAACCCTCTCAGTAGGTTCACTAATTCGATTTGCTGGCTACACACACACACACACACTCACACGTACACACGCACGTCCACACTCGCCTAAATATAGAGCCAAACACGTAGGGCCATTTATGGGACTTACAAATTTAAACTCGGTTATCTGAAAACGAAAATATGAACTCTATCCTCTAGACCATAGAGACTATACAATATTTTTCAGGTTGTATCGTGAAAATTGTGCGTATGATGATTTTATTATGCTCGTTTAATTTATTTGTTTGTCAGTGTAATGTCGTGAACTCGTATAAGAGATGGATTAATTTACATTTAATGTAATTAAATGTAATGGTATTATTTTAATGTAGTGGCTGAAGTGTTTTGTTTATTCTTAGAGTAAACAAAGATGCTGTGTTATCTGAAGTCCAACTCATATTTTTCTCTACTCGTAATCTCTCTGCAGTCCATTTTAATGTATTAACCATCTTTGTGGTCCACTTCAGTGGTATAATCCATTGGATCCAAATGAGAAGTTACATACTCAATTGGTCCAATTACCTACTTCAGAAATTTTTGTAAGGATGTTTTAGTCGGCTGATTGACAAGGTAAACGTCTGAAAGGTATTTCACTACCTACCTACTTGTGAGTCACTAGTTTTTTCATTATCCGACTTTCTGGATTAGTTCCTCATACAATTTAAATGTTTTCTGTCCTTATCCCATGTTGCTGGATCCGGATTAAGATTCTATGAGATACACTTAGATCAATCTATAATATTCTAAGTATGTTGTTACTCCTACATTGGCTTCGTGGAGTTGCTCCGTAGAAGAGCCTCGGGCTCTCAAGGACTCGAGGTAGTGTATCAAGGACAGCCATGTCAGATATATTTTATTATATTTAATTAGATAGTTTTATGTATGTATGTATTTTATATATTTATCTTTGTTGTATTCTCACCTACACATACACATTTTACTGCGTCTGCTTCATTGTCTCCGCACTACCCAAAGGTTGACTGGTAGTGAATGCCCTTGGCATTAAGTGCGCTTTTACATATGTATATCATAAAATACCTTAGTTCCCAAAGTGGCCCAGATGGACCACCAGGGGTCCATGGTAGACTCGACGGGGGTCTACGTTGGAGTACGCAAATTCCATAGTTAGATCTAATCTTCACATTTTTTTGTCGATTTTTGGGAATATGATAGAAATGTAGCTGCAGGGGGTCCACCGGAACCAGCTAAATTTTGAAAGTGGTCTATGAGAAAAAAAGTCTGGGAATCTCATAATATATGGAGTGTAAATAAATAAATTGTGCTATCATTATCTTGGTCGGCACATAGTGGTAGTAATACTGTTGTAACGGAACTTAATTAAATTTAGACTCTACCTATCTTTTTCTAATGCAAAACATCAAAACGAGATAGCAAACATTTTTAGCGAGTACCAACCTGCATTTCTATCAAAAGGTACAAAAAAAATTGCGTTTTTGCGTATCCTTAGTCGGCATGTTCCGAGATCACGTCTAAATTTCTTAATTTTGTCGTGTCTAAACAAAATTGACAGCATCAAAATTGTAGCTATCTCCTTTTGGCGGTTGACATTAGAAAAAGATAAGGAGAGTCTCAACTTAGTTCTGTCATAACAGAATGACCACCTACGAGTATGTAAGAGTGGCATATTTATTGACTCTGCACGCTGCACATATTATTAAATTGTTCGTCTTTGCAACATTCTAATTTAAATTAGAAATAGGGCGTGGTAATTTCATTGCAAGGAATTCGGATGGGCCCTGTAGCCTGAGTCTGATGGCTGACAGCAGTCAGACTTTATTCCCCACACTGAATAAGAACAGTCGTAGCAATCGGACACCAACTCATATCAACAGTTAAATTTACCTTTTATAAAATAGAGAAAGTTGGGTATAAAACGTTGATAGCGTTTGACCGATTTGGTACAATTCTGCCAGTATCCAGTTATGAAAGTTTATTGCTTAACCCAAAGATTGACTTAAATGACTTGGAATTAGATAATTTAATTCTTCCATCCCCCTTTCACTATGGGACTATTAGGCGCAAGCGGGCTATCACCCCTACCCCGTAGACATGCCTGTCTCCCGTACGAAGCGATTTGCTTCTACGTTCATAACACATGCGGCCAAAGACTGGAATAGTCTTCCCGCGTCAGTGTTTCCGTCCGATTATAATGTAGGTGTCTTTAAGACAAGAGTGAATAGGTTTTTATGAATCTAGTATGTTTTACCACCCCAGGTTACATCGTCACTTACCATCAGGTGGGACTATAGTCAAGTTCTATTTCACATACCACACATACCATACCATAAGAAAACTCTACGACTAGCTTCTATGAGAAGCCCTTCATTAACAGAGCCACACGTATAGTAAGTGAGGTTATGTCGAGATGTCATTCAAAGCCAGGTCGATCGCAGCGCAGTGCTGGACACACTTAACTGATTTAATTCCGACTAACCGGTTGCCAGTCTAAAAATAATCGTCACAATTAGCCAATCTACAGCTATCTACCCAATTGAGGCAATTTGTCTGCTCGCGTCGCCACTTGTCGGATAATAGGTTCGACTCCCGTCTCGTAGAGCTAAATTAGAATAAGTAGTGTTACGTAACATTACAGATTGTTTAATTTTATACGAAATAGCTTAGACAGAACGCAAGTGAACTTTTGCTACTGGTAGACAACTGAGTTTGGCGACCAGCTGCGGTCATTCTGTCACATCGTGTTCGTAACTAATAACGTAATATTATGTGTGTGTGTCTAAAAATGTTTCCCAGTCGGTCCCCGACGTCGCCAAGTTCACGGCGAGGGTGATTAATGGCCGCCCGTCAATCCGCACGTCCCGTCTTAGTATACACTGTTATAAAATTGTTAATATCAAATTTTGTAAATTAAAGATGTTTAAAAAAATCTACTCAGATCGACTGAAGGCTTTTGAAACCAAATCCGTCGATGTGTTGGTTTGTTTGTATGTTCGAGCTTCACGCAAACACTAATAAGTAGATATTGGCCAAACTATTACATTCTTAAAGGTACTACTTCGACTTAAATATGCAGCGTGTTTCATCAAAATTGGTCTAGTAGAATTGAACATACAGCTTGATTATTGTTTTATTAGCCGCCGTTAAGGTACGAGAGCTCAAGTAAAAGTGGTTCCTCATGCGGCCGGAGCTGCGGGCAAAAGCTAGTGTTAAGATAATTGAAAAAAAAAAAGGAAAACTATATCCTACTGTCATAATTAACACGAGACGCGTCTGTGTGCGTGAGTGCACCGTGCACATACCACTGCCAAGATCTATTTGTGCATGCGCGCGCGCCACCCCCTCCCACCCCGCGTCCCGCGCACCCCCGCGCACTCCACGCGTGTGCACGATCACCTCATCGATTAAAATTGCTTTCAACGTTTTATATCAGAATCATTTCATATGTGCATGTGATAATTCGTTAATAATCAAAAGGGATCTAATTCCCTCTAGGTCTTCCACTGCGCCGTGAGTCTCAAACGCCCACAAGGTAAAGTCTCAAACGCCCACAAAGTAAAGTCTCAAACGCCCACAAGGTAAAGTCTCAAACGCCCACAAGGTAAAGTCTCAAGCGCCCACAAGGTAGCGTTATCGCTCACGTTGAGAAACTGTGCTCTACTGACCACTGATATCCAAAGTGGTCTATGTCGACCCCCAGGCGTCGACGATGACCTACAAGGGGTCCATGAGAACTATATTTATGTATGTCGGCACTCACTATAAATGTTTGCTATCTCGTTTTGGCGTTTGACATTAGGAAAAGATAGAGAGAGACTAAATTTAGTTAAGTTCTGTTACCACAGAATTACCACCATTGTTCGTAGCTTCTTATTTTTATAACAGACTCTGTTCTTATTATGTACTGAATTTCATCAAAATTGAGATAGTGATTTAGGCGTGACTGAGTCACAAACATCTGAATATCTATTTTTTTTCAGTTTATTAGTAGGATAATAAGTAGTATTTGATGTTTTTATTATTCGAGACTGAACTGAAGTTTATTTATGTATTTATTCGTAGATTTAGTTATAACTATTATTACATGGACTGGCCATATTCGTCCCCACTATAGGGGTACGGACCTCCCCCAACCAGGAGGGGGATTAGGCTGTAGTCGGCCACGCTGGCCTAGTGCGGGTTGGTTTATTACCATAGATTTAAGAAAAGAAAACTGATCCGCATGACCATACATATAAGATAGATAATTATCTATTGTATGTTATTAAGATAAATACACATGTTTTATTTCCCTGACGCTCCTGAGGGGAATCGAACCCCGGTCTCCAGCATGACAGATGGGAATACTGAACACTATACAACCGAAAAATTGGGGTAGGCAGAGACCACTTTTACACTTGCGGGTAGCCACTTTACAACTTGCTACAAGTAAATTGCCTATCCGCAGCCCGTATTTCACCACCGCAGGCAACGAGTCGTGTCCGGTGGCGAACCACAATGCGGCCATTTTCTAAGGTTCAGAAGTGTTAAAGTTCCTTATTGCGTTCTAACGGCTTAGTGGAAAGGAAAGAAAAGAGAATGGGGTGGGAAAGGTGTATTGAGCAAGGAATATGGGATTTGGAAAAAGGACTAAGGGATATAGGATACTACTATTTGGGAAGGAGTTAGAAGAGACAGTAGTAGCTCGGGGGGCCGGGGTCACTTACCCGTTACTTAAAGTCTATTTGCCGGACAGGCTAAAAGACTAAGTACTCCCTGACCTGAACCGTTAAACCGTCAATATGTGAATACAAACAATATAAATATTGTATCTTTCCCAAAAGGAGGAAGAAGCAATTATCCCAACATTTATATTGTTTTCTTCATCTATGGTTGTTACCAGTTTTACATAAAATAAAACAACAATTATAAGTTGCATAATAATTCCATTTCATTATAAATCTGAATATTATAATACTGTTTGAGTTGAACCGGCTTCGCTGTTATCTTACAAAATGGTTGTATAATCCTGTTTTGTTATTATTAAATTTAATTAGTGTTTCCACTGTTACTAAGTACATTAGACGACGGTAGTATAATTAAAATGAAAAAAGAACGAGTGGCATTGATGTCCGTAAGTATTGCTTTTTTTATTGCGTGCGGTACAGTCGGCGACAACGGCGTGAGGTTCGCGTGTAGAATATTGTGATGGATCAAATATATGTATGGTCAAATAAACAGGTTGTTATTGAATTTATGGAAAATTATTAGTTTCCACGAATAATGCTCACGATTTTTGTAATTTTATCAAATTATCAATATTTGTGCATTTCTATCCGTACAATATAATAAAAATATCCTTACATTACGGTTATATTTATTACTAGCTATTGCCCGCGGCACCGCCCGCGTGAATGTCGGCTTTCCGCTACACGGGAAATCCCGACACAATCATACATTTATATAAAAAGCATATTAACCAATTTTACTTGACCTCTCGTACCCAGAGGCGACTACTAAAACAGGTATCAAGCTATATCTTCAATTCTACTGGACCGATTTTGATGAAACATGCCTTATTAATTAAGTCGGAATAATACCTTTAACACTGTAATAGAATTATCAAAATCTTCCCGTTGGTTGTTGCGTAAACAAACAAATAAAAAAATCTACGGATTCGATTTCGGAAGCCCTTAATTAGGTGATCTGAGTAGTTTTTTTTTATTAAATATCTTTTATTTTTGAAAATTTGACATTTAACCATTTTATAATAGTATATATAGACATAAAGATATGTATTTTAGAATGGAATTCTTTTTGGAATAATATTTTGTTTTGTGGCCTACCTAATAGTGAATGGACATCGATATCTACAATACTAGGTTGATTAATAAGTACAGATTGGAGCCTTTACATTAACATATATGAATGAAGTCTACGTTATAAAAATCACGTAATCAATGGTAGCCAGTTCTAAAAGATTAAAATAACAAATTTACTTTTCCGTTGTTTATATTTGAGGATAATTTTATAAATGTGTAGGTAATATCGAAAAAACTAATAAAATACATTGATTGTGTAGTGGTCCCAGACAAGGCTTTCGATCGAAAGGGCGTAGGTTCGCAACCGGTCCCGTACCACTGAATTATTACTAATTCTTGTACGGTCTACATTATAGACACCAATGTACTCAACGGAGAAGGAAAGCTTCCTGCGGAAACCTAGTGTAGTCTAGTCTACTAACCCACACCAGGCCAGCATGGTAAACTACGGCCTGATCCCCTCCCCCTGGGGGTGATGAATGTTATAAATAAGATAGTTTAGATGTTTTTGACTCAATCACACCCGTCACGGCTGAACTAATATCGATGCTATTCGATATATAGATATAACATGATTTATAACATGATAGATATAACATGAAGGTCAGGGAGTACTCAATCTTTTTGCCTGTCCGGCAAATAGACTTAGTAAGCGACACGTACGGGTAAGCGACCCCGGCCTCCCGAGCTACTACTGTCTCTTCCTATTCCTTCCGAGATAGGAAGAATCTTCCTATCCTACATCCTATAATCCTTTTCCCAAATTCCATACTCCTTGCTCAATACACCTTTCCTACCTCAACTTCTTTCCCTTCCTTCCTTTTCGTGGGAACGCAATGAGGCATTTTAACGCTTTTAAACCTTAAAACGGCGGCGTCGTGGTTCGCCACCGACACGTCTCGTATCCCGCGGGGGCGAAAAGTGGGCTACGGATAGCCTATACCTTGCTCGTGGCAAGTGGAAAGAAGTGGTCTCTGCCTACCCCAATTCTTCGGTAGTATAGTGGTCAATATACCCGCCTGTAACGCGGGAGACCGGGGTTCGATTCCCCGCCGGAGAGCCAGGGAAAAGGGCGTCAGTGTATGTATGTATGTATGTAACATGATTTGGATCATTCCAGATTTACGTGGCAGGTCTTAAGATACCTTTTTCACAGAGAAATTTTGCATAGGAGTACAGTATGATTTTGTGTGGGGACGAATATGGACTAGAGATCATCATTATCATCAGATAATGATGGAAAAAATCGAAGTTAGTCCCTTGCGGTTGCTGCCGCTGACTAATATGAGAGACGATGCCACGTCGCATACTGGTGCATGGAACTGAACCGCGATAAAACCATCTGTAATTTTTAGAGTTCCTTTGAGTGCTCAACAATCACTTCTACTGATGAATTAATTATAATAATGATTATATTAATGATATTAAAAATATGTAAGATAGATCGACTTTGGGCTGCTCGTTTTTAGCCGAGATTATGAAGCTTTCATTCGGAACAATTCAATTAGGACAATTAAAATCTTAAAATTCAAAAAGGTAGCCGTGCGTTGGATTTCACAAATGTACTCGTGTGTTTTGTAACAAAAAATCACACGTTGAATACATAGCTGCCATACGGTTTAGCGTAACAATAAGTATTCTAACAACATCACACTTATATACCACAAACTTTTAATATTCTGTTTCGCTACTTTACAAAGGTTTTTCTACCTATATGAAATGGCATGAAAAAATAAAAAAAATTTCATTATTCGCTAATCAACTCGATTAAAATATTATAATATTATATAAATATCAAGGTCAGTTGTAATGGCACAAGATGCGGCAGTTAGGTGAGTTTAAATGACGCCAAAGTTGTCCATTACACAACTATAATTCTCAAACTGGTTCCTAACTTGTATTTTGGGTATTCGTTTTAAAAAATCATCCATCATCATTCCCAGATCATATTTTGAGAAATATGATCTGGGAATGATGATGGATGATTTTTTAAAACGAATACCCACTACGCACTACAGGGGCACGGACCTTCCTGATCAGGTGGAAGATTAGGCCGTAGTCTACGCTGGCCTAGTGTGCAGGTTTCCTCACGAAGTTTTCCTTCTCGGTTGAGTACATTGGTGTCTAAAATATAGACCGTAATGATACTATATAAATACTGAAATATTTTTTCAAGCGACTGTACAATGTGCACCCACACAGGCTCGTCGCATACACATACACGGCGGAGTTCATTCACACGGGACCTTGACACGATTACGCTCGATGAGATTTAGTGGACGCACACATCGACGCGTGCGCACACACGCGCACCTCGAGCGACACGTGGCAGTGCGCACGACTCGTTATGTAAACCTTTTGACATAACCACTTATTAATACATAGACGTCGAGTACATCATTTAAACCACTATTGTTAGCTACACAGCGTGTATATAATTTTTTGGCTCCTTTATCCTGAAGGCATGTCAAGGTCTATTATCTTTAGGTAATTACGTAATTCTTCTTCTTCCTGGTTGGTCTTCTTATCCTAGTAATGTTTCGACCTAAGTCAGGTTCTAATGATATTCTGTCAAGAATGGGCTATCTCTCGCCTTACCCCGTAACCGATTACACCTTGACAACTAGTGTTCTCGGAAGCCCAGTTCTGGTATTTTAAATGCCAAAACATAAGAATGTAGATTTGTTTCTTCAACTTATGATACTAATTATTACAATGCTTGGAGTCTCCATTTATGCGTAAGCTTGTGTTTGAAGATTCCGCCTCTCCGTTAAAAACAATACATTGTATCTCAGTAGTACACAATAGACGCAATAATCTAAGTGAAAAGTAATTAATAAATAAAACAGATATAACAAAAAGAAATTAACCTCATTTTGAGCATAATAATGACCTTTCCTATTATGCAGAAGGGTGTAAAATATTAAAGTATATTTGTGCGTGACCGTGTGTGCGTGTGCTTGCGAGCGTGCCTGTGAGCGTACCCATGTGTATGATACTAACAAGTCTATTTGAGATTACACTATTTTAAATGAAAAATATAATCAGTTTGATGATTAGGATAACGGCTTAAGCAAAAGTTCAATATCGTCATCACTTAGTTTATAGTCATTTAATTTTTAAATGTTTTATTTGTGTAGAAGGGTTGATGTGTAAGGGACTCTATTTATATTGAAACCAACGCCTGATACTGACTACTGTTTATGGTGAATGAACGTGTAAATTACAACATTAGTTAAATTGTCTATTACCAACAATCTGGGGACTCCAATGGTGTCTGGCCCGAGGTCGTACCTACATCAGATTTACACGAAACATTACAATGTTCTTTCTCGTTGGTATATTCCATATCAGCCGTCTTCTTGTACGTTTTGTTCACAACACACGATCCTGTTCTGTCTCCATGTTCTCCCGTTGATGATGATTACGTCACATTCCAATCCCCTTGACAATCCAACTCCAAGTTGCGAGTGCCCTACCACGCATTCCTTTCTCATCTATCCCATAGTCTTCGTCATACCCTCTACTGTATCGTCATGTCTATCATGTTTAATTTCATAATGTGACCGTATCGTGTACTCTCTGTCGGTTTTAGTGAAATTTGTCTTAATTTTTTGCAAAAACTCTACAAAAATCAGTAGAGTGGTGTAATAAGACAAATATCTTCTGTGCAGTATGAAAACTAAATTACGTCCAGATCTGGCCAGTAACTAATGCTTGCCGTACACTTCAATTGTGAAATTCTCTTTTCTCCCCATCTCCCATCAAACGGTTCTCGTGTCGCACACGCAAAGGGGTGAGTAGACGCCATTACCCCATAAATACACTGTAATGTCATCAAATCCGAGATATATATTTATAACTTATTTGTATTATAGTTAAAAGCAGTTGCAAATATGTTTTAAACTAGCTTTTGCTCGCGGCACCGCCCGCGAGATATCGGTTTCCCGCTACGTGGGAAATCCCGACACAATCATGGATTTATTATATATAAAAAGCCTTAGTCCACTTTTATTTGACCTCTCGTACCTTAACGGCGGCTACTAAAACTGTTTGTTTAGATGTTTGTTTTTTTGTTTGTTCGAGCTTCACGCAAAAACTAGCGAGTAGATTTTGATGAAACTGATAGTCTTCAAGGTACTATTCCGACTTAAATACTGGGCTATGTTTCATCAAATTCGGTCCAGTAGAATCGATGATACAGCTTGATCCCTGTTTTAGTAGCCGCCGTTAAGGTACGAGAGCTCAAGTAAAAGTGGTTCTATGGCTTTTTGTATAAGTCTGTAATTTTTTCGGGATTTCGTATGTAGCGGAAAACCGACATTTAAGAGGGCGGAGCCGCGGGCATAAGCAAGTATATATACTTAATGCCAACTACAAAATGCCATTTGTTTGCAAAAGCTGACAATTTTGTTATTAGAATTCGTCCCTTATGTTGTCTCTGTATCAGATGGAGATCGGACCATTATTCTTTGAATCTAGGCCATACATTGAGTTAATATATCCAGAGAGATCCAAACATTAATCTGTGAATTCCTGGCGGAAAGCTTTATGACGTCAAAGCATTAGTGCTTTCGCTGTTAGCAGCGAGACAGGCTGTCTTCGAACAACGCTAATTGACTAATGTCCGTAGAGCGTGCGTCAGCGAGCGGAGTCGGGAATGGCAGAGACGTACTTACACTTGGCAAACAATTACAGTCGTTTTTAAAATTGTATATTTTTGTCTACTGAGACTGTTATGTCTATGACAGAGTTCAATATTGAGTCAATGGTACAGCTACCAGCTACCACTACCGTAGCCATGAGTTAGACGTGTCAGCTGATCGGCATAAGGTTCAGACCATTCTGAGGCGATTTGCGGGGCGTATCAGATATCACTGATAATTATAAAATTGTTAAAAGCCAAATTTTTTAAAATCAAAAAAATTTAAAAAACAAACTATGCAGATCGACTAAATAAGGGCTTCTGAAACCAAATCCGTA
>WUAW01004787.1:3198-19888 GCA_017165845.1 Thaumetopoea pityocampa | reverse complement strand
TAGGTACATCCAGTGTTTACCACCCACGCGCGATAACAGCAAGGACAATGGACCGCGCATCACAATATAAATATTATGTATATTTATTAGTCCTGTTTTTACTATTTATTTCACGCGTGATAAAATCAGCTATCGATATCGGTAAGCATTCAGTGTGCCACTACACTGGTCCAGTAGCGGTATGTAACGCTTATTCCGTGGATAGGCATAGGTACCATATAATAATCAACCTTTTACTTAAGTGACTAAGATCATAATCGCCTGCACTGAAAAGTGCCGCTATCTATTGTAGAGTAGTGGAACTAACTGTAGCGTTTATTCCGTACAGTGGTAAGTACAACGAAATTATCATCCCTGTTATTTGAAAGGATGGACTAAATGCTTACATATTATTTTAAATGAGAATTTCATGAGCGACAAATGAGTGTGCATCCATGTAATTATTGAGAGCCTAGACTACTAATATCCTTAGGTATTATTGTTCTGTGACTAATATAAAGCTATAATGAGATTGATCTAGCACTGTGCGTTTCTCGGGTGACTTCTTTCCGCGTACCACTATCCTTTTTTTTTAAATGAGACATGCTGTTTGCCATGAGGCCTGTAGAGCGTCACTGAACAGTATGGCGAGCGCGAAGTGCGCTCCAACCTAGCCATAACGGCCGAGAAGCGGGGCTACTAGCACGAGGGCACTTCGAGAGTCTCGAGCCTCGACTTGGACGGCCGCCATGGGAGGTTCATCGGGGTTGCGGACCTCAGTAAGGAGGCAGTATGCGGGGTGGGGCGGGGGTTCCTTCAGCCACGTCGGGGGGAGGGGGGGGGGACTACATCGTGCTGTTTCGGCTCGTGCCGAGAAGTACGAGGGTAATGGGGTCGTGAGAATCGTGCAGGACGTGTCGGGGGCGGCGGTGACGCGGGATTGCATGGTGATCCGGTTCGTAGGCGGCGGCAGCTGTCACTAGCGGATTTGGATGCTCTGGAGCCCGCTCGAAGTACCTTTCGGATACTTTCGGAAGTATTTCGCGATCGTGAGGAGTCGGAAGTCGAAGTGGACTACCATCCTGTGGAATGAGCTCACAGCGGCGGTTTTTTCAAGCAGATACGACTTGAGAAACTTCAAGAAACGAACCTAGACTTTTCTTAGGGGCCGGCAACGTACCTGCGATCCATCTGGTGTTGCGGGTGTCTATGGGCAGCGTTGATCACTTACCATCAGGTGACCCGCTTGCCCGTTTGCACCCTCTTATATAAAAAAAACCTAATGAGATCTCTTAATTTTTTTTTTCAATTTTCAATGATGACATAGAACATCTTTTATTTAGAACTCTCGTAGCAACCAAATCTAAGGAGAATACCTGAGAGTATACACTTGAAAATAATCTAAATTTATATTTGCTCCAAAAACTGGATTGGAGAGTTGGTATTAAAAGACATGGCAATTTTAGCATAGTTTGAAAGAATAACTGAAAATAATGAAGTCATATTTATAATGAGTAGCACATATAAGCAATATATATCATAAATTGCAATATATATAATATTCAGGATCGTCATCATCATATACTAATGGCCATCTGTGGACTGCCACTGATGGCCACTGCTGGATACAGGCCTTCTCTAATAACCGTCATCTAAACAGCGACGAGCTGCCTGCATCCATCGATTACCCCCCACCTCCATTAGGTCATCGGTCGGCCCGCACTACGCTTTCCTCTTCAGGATCACCACTCAACATTTTGGGAGCCCAAGGTCTATAGTTCTAGGAGCTATGTGGCCCGTCCATTGCCACTTCAGCTTTGTAATCTTTTGCCACATCGGGGACTCTAGTTCTCCTGAGGATTACCACATTACGGATCTTATTTCGCAGGGAAATTCCGAGCATAGCTCTCTCAATTGCTTAATTGAATTTTCAAAATAGTAAATTTTAATAAACATACTTAAACTTTATTTATCTAAATCAACATCGTATGTTTAACCGAGTTGAGTGTTTGGTGCGGTGAAAGTACGTTTCTTGTACGTCTTCTTGCGAGTCTGCTGCAACTGTTCGAGCTGTTTGTTTACTTCGGACCAGATTCTGTTTTGATCTTCTACTGGTATAGTTTTTCTGTATCACAAAACAAATATTATTGTAGTAAACACTATTAACCTTAAGACATGCACTGCTGCATTTAGATTTACAAACATTGATTTCAACATCATCAGCCTGTGAAAGTTCAATACTGAACATGAACCTGCTCCTTAATAAAGAGGGGTTTGACTAAATCTTCACGCTTGGCAGGGGTTTAGGAGATCGAAGTACGCTGATGACCGTTTTCGTTGGACACCCCACTTAGAATTTGGGGAGGTCATAGTCAAATAGTCGGGTAAGTTAAGCCATGTTTAGCGAAGAAGCATTATCCAGTTTTAATTTTTAGTTTAGACCAGGCCTCTTCCATTTACTGGAAGCTGTTATCTAAAAGATAACTAATAATCGTAGGGGCTGTGGGAGCGACGGTGATTATATAGATGATGGTGGATTATCCGTATTCTGATGATGACCTCACAGCCATATCCTACTACAATAACAGTAGACCTTGAGCATATTGAGATAATTAGGGTGATATCAAACTTATAATGCCACAATATTCGTTTAACAATTATAAGATAAAATATTATTCATTACACGATTTCATATAATTATCAAACACAATAAACTTTTTATTTTTTCTGGGCATCTGCCAACCCGAAGGGATGTTTATTCATTCATACAAATATTATTTAATTTCATATAAAGTACCAACACAATTACAAATGTGGAACATCTTCAAAGACAACTTTTGGAGAGATAGGAATTGGTTTTTAAATTTTTGGTGGTCCATGATATATGGTGATATGCCTCGTTTACAAATAAGACTCAAAAAAGTGGATAGTTTACCAATTAACGCAAACGACTTTTCTGTTATGTAATTAATAGCCAACCATGACTATAAATTGATTTCTCTAAGACACGGTTCAAGTAAAGATGTCTCAGCTTGTAATCACTTAAGTGGATGGTTTTTACCTTCATAGTAGGTATCACAATAGTAATCTCGATTCTCACGTTACCTAACATGCTCATAATTTTGTTGTTTTAAGAGGGCTAAACGCAGAAAGCTTCTACTAGAGATTTTCAGGGTCTTGGATCACGTGACATGGTGGTCAATGCTGACTGATTGTTTTAATATGAATCCAAGCCTTAAGCTAAATGGTTACCCCGACTACCTGTATTGTTTCATAAGATCGTATTTCTCCCATGGTGTCGCTCTTAATTCTCTTCTTACTCTATCTTTCTCCTTTAGATATTCTTCAATGTTAGCAATGCCTTTCAATTCTTGTCTCTCCCACCTTTCAAGCCAAGGTCTTGGTTTCAGTGTAACCTGAAATAATAAATGATGAAACCTAATTATTGTTGATCAGTATTCAATTTAACCTCTTAACTTGTGCGCTCGAGTTAATTCAAGCGTGCACACTCGAGATGATTCGAGCGGCGTTGTATTTTATGCCGCTATAATTTTTCACACTCGAATATAATTGAGAATTGAAAATAACATAGTGAAAGCTAAGAAAAAAAAATCGTTTTATTGATATTTATCATTTACATAGGATTGTAAGCTATAACACTTATTCAAGAATAATTTTATTCTAGCCCTTTTCCATGGAACAAAAGCACAGTATATCAAAATTGTCCACCAAAAGAAATGTTGAATCAGGAGCAGTAACAAATGGAAACCTTTGAGGATAAGGATATGTTTCGGTATTGTTTATCTCCTTCATTTTTACATAAAAAAAATTGATTTTTAATGGCCGGTATTACAGGGGCCAGTGATCTCCCCTTATCAGGAGAGGGATTAGGCTGTAATTTATGATACCAGGCTGGCTTAGTGCAGGTTGATAGTCTTCATACAGTCATGCGGGGTATGCAGGTTTCCTTATGAAGTTTTCCTTCTCCATTGAAAGTTTAGAAAATAAAGTAATGTTACAGGACCGGAATCAAACTCACGACCTTTTAATCACAAGTTGTATCTAGCATTGCTAAACCACGACTGTACACAAAGGTGTAGGGTCCCGTAAATGAAGTTTCTCATATAAAGTTCAATATAGATATGTACAAACATACATAGTCTCGCCTTTTTCCCGCTGGGGTAGGTAGAGACCACTTCTTTCTACTTGCTGCGATCCTGAGACACATACATCTTTCGCTTCTTCTACTTTCATCAACACTTTCATACAAGTTCGTCAGTTGCGGGTACTCCTAACCTGGCCTTTCTTCAACACGACTTCGATTTGATCGAGATACGTTCGCCTGGGTCGACCCCTACCGATTTGCCCATTCAGACTCGTCATATAAATCTGCTTCGTCAATCTTCTTTCATCCATCCTCTCTATGTGTCCAAATCATCTAAGCGTTCCTTTATTTATCTTTATCATTACATGTTCCATACTACAGATTTCTCTTATCTCACTATTCATCCATCAAATTCACTCCAGATATACTTCTCAAACTTCTCATCTCAACAGCATTTATCTTGCATTCATGCTTCTTTTGCTCATAATTCTTCAGATTAGGTCCACCGAGGATTATTGCCTTGAAATACATTTTAATCGATAGAGGATCCGCAGCTATAGTAAATTTTAAAAGTCCAATTGGGCCAATCACTTGTTTATTAATATTTACTTAGTGGCATTCGCCGGCCGCAGCCGTGGCATGCTCGCTTCGGCTCATGTGTTTTCTATGACAACCTAACATGCTCCTCGCTTCGCTCATTGTCGCACCTATTTTTGACAATTTATTGTGTTATTTTGTCCTTAACGAAAATTTTTAGATCCACCACTACAGTAAAATCGTAAGTACTAAATGTCAATCGTAATCGTAAATATAAAATGCAATATGACGGCTTCCATTACAATGTGATTTTGAGAAGTTTAAATTTTTTTTTTCTCAAGTGGTTGAATTGACCCCAATGGGAAAAATTTACTATAACCATGGGTCCTCTATCGATTAAAATATACTTCAAGTCAATAAGCCTTGATGGACCTAATCTGAAGAATTAGCCTTTTGCTAAACCCAACATACACTACCATACATAGGTGAACTCCTCTATGAACAGACAGACGTGCCTTTATTGACACTTCGCGGCTGCTCATGAAGCTGTACAGAACTCCATTCGCTTATTTTCCTGCCAACTCTTTGCCCAATTTCAGTCATATCTTTCATCTCTTGTAAACTTTAAACCCAAGTTCACTTGTTCCACTCTTTCTCCTTCAATCAGAATCTCATATTTTGTCAAAAACCATTACTTTTATCTTGCTTATGTTTACTTTCATCCCTTTAAGTTTTCAAACATCATGCATATGAAGATAGTCTTTGTGAATATTTTTTTTAGTATAAACTTTCTTAAGAAAAGGCTATGGTATGTTGCATAATGAATACAATAGTTTATAATTCTCGGTACCCTGCTTTCTCACCCCTCTACTGCATATCTGTTCCACTGGAGCAAGCATCCAGGTATTGTTTTGTGCTCTATCAATCTTATTTTCACACTCAAGAAATCTTAAGAATGCCTGACTTATATGCAGATATCTTCAAAGTATGAAATTTATTACCTGCACTGGATTTACAGGGATGGGTGTGCCTTCAGGAAGTATTTCAGGGTCCATGTCAAATGGGAAGGTGCTGAACTCAGGCAAAGCATCTCTCAAATATAACAGTTTGTCATCAAGCCTCTTCTCCAGACGAAGAACTTGGATATTCTGTATTGTTGGGTCATAGAGTTCATATCTGACCTACAAATTAAAAGCTGTCATATTTACAGAGTCAAGGTGGATTTAGTTGAATCCCTACTAAGTACCAATGAATTTAAAAATTTATTGCTTTATTTTAACTCCAGGATTAAACATGCCAGCCTCATTGTTTTCACAATTCATATTTAAATGGTCTTATTGATTTACACCCTTCCAAACAAATTTGTACACTTAGGTTGCATGATCACTACCTGGTTTAGATAACACACTTTGAAATACACTTATTTGACAATGTGACAACAATGAGGTTGATTTTAATACAATTTAATTATTGTTTCTTTGTTCAGTCTGGCACATTTGACATAGGTACATTATATTACTGGTTAATCATGTAAATCTAACTCACAATTAAATCCTCTTAAAAGCAGACTTATTTGTGAGTGAGCAGTTTATACCAGATTCTTACTGGCTAAATCCTACTTTGTTCCCTTTCCACATCTGTGTAGACCATGGGAACATATGAGCATACCATGACTCATAAAAATATCTTTTAAAACCTTGCAAAAAGACATACCAAAAACACTCATGCTTTGCTGTGGTGGCAGTGATCAGTAAGAAATTTACAAAAGGCTTGGATCACACTAAACCATATCTGATCACTGGCCATAACTCTGAACATGCCTGGTTTACAATAGATTCTTACCTAAATATTATTAAAGTCATTATTTAAAAATAATAACAAAGTATACCTCAACACCTTGATGATCAACAACATTTCTTAATGTGAAATCAGCCCTCAAACCACAACCCTTGCGTTCAATGCATATTCCTACAAATCTGTTTGTCTTTCCCTGAGCATGACGATCTGCCACTGTCACTGCTAATATTGAACCTGAAATTTATTTATTTAAGATCATACATAACAAATCACAATGAGAACAGTTATTTTTATTAAAAAGACAATTAATAACCTTCTTTTCAGTTATTTTAATAAATGTTGATCATTAATAAACATAACATCATTCTAAGAGCTCAACACATATTAGCACTTATGTATAGATTTAATCCCCCTCCTAATAGGAGAGGGACAAAAGCTGACTGGGGATGATGTATATATAGTTTGTCATGTAAGTACAATAGTAGTTTATGGATGGTGAAATATCAATATCTCCTATATATAATTACTCAAGAAATTCTCTTCCTCTTTGGTTCTAAATTCGAGGATCAAATTTGTATGTCTTTATATAATCTATGGATTGTATTTCTAACTGCAACAATTACACTCAAAACTGGATTTTAGACGTATTACTAAATCATGGTAATAATGGTTGATCAAAAAGCAGTGGTAGCCTAATAGTATAACAATACATGCCAAGTGTAAGAGATCCAAGATCTAATTTCTCAGAATCGGGCAATGTATTAATACTTTATTATCACTCACTTCAAACAGTGAAGGTTGCAGCATGCAAAGCATGCAGATTTCCTCACTAGGTTTTATAGTGAGGAAACCTGCATGCTTGAGAGATTATCTTGACACTAATCTATATTAAGCCAGTGCTTAATAGACACAATCGATAGTTTGATCATGAACGCTGCAATAAGCATGGCACTTTATGAATTAGACTCTATAGTCTAATTGATTATTTAATTATTATTAATTATTTTAGCCTTCTTTGTCACACTGTCAAGCAATAAACGTAAAATAATTCATTATAACTTACCCACATAAAATTCAGGTATTTCAATCTTACTGCGTCGCTTCAGCATGTCGGCTCTCTCCAGGTTTTCGCGGAGTGTGTTCCTCCATTTTGGGTTTGGGTCAGGAAGGAATTCTGGGTAGACATGTCTGTAGGCTAATAATGGATTACGGGCGCTGGCCCTGAGCCTTGATGTTGTACCTTGTTCTACATTATTGATACCTTGGTCATTCGTAACTTCTACATTTTCTGGCAAAGTACACAAACCGCGATAATCTGAAAACAATAGTATATTCTTATACAGTAAAAAAGAAACCCTTTGGAGTTAAAGTACACATGTACTAACCTCTCCTAATGAGCCACTTTATGGCACATATCAGGTCAGTAGAAGACTTTCGAATTACTAAAGCCATTTTATTTTAAAATGATAATGATAATTGCACGTAATTCATGGGACTTTGAAAAACGAAAACTTATAAAAATATTTCTCGCTCCTTCTCTCTCTCTCTCTCGCTGTCAAACGCACTTCCACAAAGCAGTGCTGAAGTTTTACGGCTTAAGTATTTTATAATCATTACAAAGGACGTCAAAAGATATAATAAATATAAGTGATATACAGTAAGGAATTTTATATAATACATAAAATACCTACTTATAATAAAATTAAGAGAAATCATTTTCTTGAGAAAAGAAAGAGATAGTATACAGTGCGTCCCTTGATAAAGTGCAATCCAAAGAGTATAGTAATATATAGGGAATGCAATGCAATCCCTGAAGGAGGTGAAACTAGATCATAAATTATCGACAAAAAAATAGCAAAAAAAAATTACAAAAATTATCCCAATTTTTTATTGCTTTTTTAATATTTATCGTTTCCTATGGACTCTATGTACAAAAAAATCGATTGCTAAAAAAGTTATGGTTCTATTGCTTTTAAATAAGAACAGTAATTATGCCAATACATTGTGTTGACAATAAAACTACAAATAGCTCACAAGATAGTGAGTACCAGGTCATAAATTTTATTTTTTGTTCAAATAAATGCATTTATTAGGTTGTTTTTTTCAATAAAACATTCATTTCTTAAAATTATGCCCCTACTACCATAAAATTTTATGAGATATTATTATTCTCTATCGTATTAACTTACAAATAAAAAAAATTTGGACTCTTAACTAAAATAACATGGTAGATACACATTTTTAAATTTGACAACTGACTGCTTAGGTAAGAGATCCTTTTTTACGACCATTATTGTCGCAAAATTACAAAAATTGTAATATTTTTTGCTATTTTTTTTGTCGATAATTTATGATCTAGTTTCACTTCCTTCAGGGATTGCACTTTATCCAGGGACACATTGTATAATAAATTAACGTTGTAATTTATATATCAGGTGACCAAAAAAGTTCGTGGGGTTTTTATGATAAAAATTTAAAGTCTTATAGATTTATTTATAAAACAATTTATTCATTTGCATAAGCATCCTCGCATTCTACAATTCTTTCTCAACGAAATACAAGTTTATGTATCCCGTCCTTGAAAAACCTTTTACTTTTCGAAGCAAAAAAATTGGCAACCTCCTCTTCGATCTCAACTATATTTCGAAATTTTTTATCTTTCATATGATTATTTAAAGCCAATAAAATGTGATAATCCGTTGGAGAGATACATATCAGGAGAATATGGGGGGTGAAGTAGTAACTCCCTTTTAAATCATTAATTTTTTCCAGAGTGAGCTTGGCAACGTGTGGCCTAGCGTTATCTTGTAAAAATATTACTTTATTCCGGTTAACTAGTCCAGGCTGCTTCTGAAGTAAAGATTTGTGTACTCGATCAAGCTGCATCGAGTAGTTTAGCAGTAGTAGTTTGACCCTCGGGAAGAAACTTGTAGTGTATTATACCAGCAGCGGTCCACCATACACAAAGCATGATCTTATGGTAATGAATGGGCATCTTCCATGTATATGGTACCTACTGGTTGGTTTGGGGACAACCAATGGTGGGTTCGTTTTGTATTATTGTACATAATCCATTTTTCATTAGCTTTAAGGAAACAGTCCACAAATGGCTCGGCTTTATAGCGCGAAAGCATCACTGAACGAACTGATGCTCGATGAAACCTGTGTTCTTTAGATAATTCATGAGGGACCCATTTACTTTGTGAAGAACTCCGTTTGGCTGCATTCGACGCGACTGAAGTCACGTAGACTCACTCGTCGCCCCGTTCGGCTGTGTCCGCCGCGACTCGGGATTTCACGTAGGCAGGTTGCGAGTGCGCCCCCTCGGACACGGGAAGGGGAGTTGTTAGGGGAGTTCAAGTTAAGACATGCTATCGGCTACACGCGAGTCGCATGACATCCCGACGCCGCCGAATAACGCGCGGTTATATTATATAACTTATATTAATTGTTATTACTTTTGTTAAGTGAATATAAGTGACAATATTTAGTGTAATATATGTGGAAAGCGAGATGTGGCAGTATTGAAAAAAAAAATTAGGATTCTTATATAATACAATCATTCCAATTACCAAGTTTAGCTAAATTCTTTATAGCAGCAACATTTATTTGAAGCACAGTGGCGCACGACACGCCAAGTATACTTGCTGTACTGTATGTGTACTCAGAATGTAGTCTTTGTTCTGAGACTGTATATAAAAAGTACTCTGTGCCGGTTAGCACAGAGCAAATAAAACAGAGGTTAGCACGTAATCTAGGCGGCGGAAAGTTCAACCAAAGCTGATTTGTTGGAAAGTCGTGTCATCTATTGATTTTTGATAAGAACTAAATTTGAAGTTTTCGTTTGACAAGAATGACACCTAGGACACGCTCTAAAAAAATATACCGTTACTGTTTCTGAAATTAACCGTTCATACTCAACCGTATTCAGCTTTCCAATTTTCATTATTGTTCCATATTTCATTGTTTTACCTTTATTTTGTGTTTGTTAACTGTTGTGTTTGTTAATTGTTGTGTTTACCATTGTTATTAATTTACTTATTGACCGTTTTTACAATTTATAATTACTCCCAATATCATTTGCAAACTCATGATGGCGCTAATTTGATGGCTACTTTAGCGGATTACCAAGCAGTTACTATAGTGAACTGGATAACTATATTTACATTATGTATACATACGTCTACTAATACAGTATACTTATCTATATGTATAAATTTAATTTCACTCAAAAAACGCTTGGAGCGCTAGTGTTTACGTGAATCCATATTTTAACTCAATAGTTTCTTTTTTTTTATTATAGTGTTACTATACTCTTTGACATAAAGTGAAATATCGATTTGTTGACATATTGTCTTTAATTTGAATCCTCAGTTAAAGCTTTCAATAACTATATGTCATCAATTATGCAGAAGTGTACCGACGACAACATACCTTTGGCTGACGATGACCCACAAGTTATAATAAACGACGAATTAGAAAACATTCATTTAGATCATGGTCGTTCAATGGATTCCTTACCAAGTTCGTATACTGGGTCTTCAAGCCCTGGTTTAAATGGACCTCCCAGCTTTGAGCCAGACTCTAGAATCGATGAACAAGAAGAAAAGGCTCGTTTAATATCGCAAGTTTTGGAATTGCAAAACACTTTGGATGGTAATCATTGAAATGATTTATTAATGTTCGAAAAGTAGTAAAGTATTTAGAGCTTAATATTTAGCACTATTTAGTGCTACTAATTCAATAATGTAAACAAAAATGTTGCACATATTTTATATTTATTTCTTATTTAATAAAAGACACTGGTTGTTGCAGGGATCTTGGGTATTGCAGGGTAGATGGCAGATAATAGTTGTTCATCTTCACCCTGCCTCTTAGACAAATCTTGTGCAGTAACAGCAGACCCTGACTAAAGATAATAGTTGTTCATCTTCACCCTGCCTCTTAGCCAAATCTTGTGCAGTAACAGCAGACCCTGACTAAAGATAATAGTTGTTCATCTTCACCCTGCCTCTTAGCCAAATCTTGTGCAGTAACAGCAGACCCTGACTAAAGATAATGTTAGAGTAAAAAAGGTTCTAGAAGTAATAATTTGATGTTAAATATTTATATAAAAAATTATTTTCAGATCTGTCACAGAGGGTTGACTCGGTGAAAGAAGAAAACTTGAAACTGCGCTCTGAAAATCAAGTTTTAGGGCAGTACATAGAGAATTTAATGTCAGTTTCATCTGTTTTCCAATCAACCACACCAAAAATAAATAAGAAATAAAAATCTAATAATAACATAAATTATTCAGTTGCATGTTAAAGCTATAGTTATATTGCTAGTATGACTGGTAGTCAAACAGAACAGAATATGTTGTAGCTAATCAATGAATAATCAGCACAAATGAACCCAATCAACAAATGTTTAATGCGGTTCATTTTTCACTATTTATTACAAAGGAAAACATTTGTAAGGCCTTATTAATTCAGTGACATAAGTTGAAGAATATATTATTTTCTATCATGTTACAGCCACAGATTTTAAATATAATCATTATATGAAAAACATGGGCTCTTATAGATATACATCTATAAGATACGGCAATAATCATTTTCAACAGCGTAACATTCTTTTATCTTTATAAAATTCTTGTTGATAAATGCCACTTTTTCAAAAAAGACTCCATAAATACTGGGCTGAATGCATTATTGTACAAAAATATTTAACATGTAACAAGCCAGGAACTGTTTGACACCTAGCCTTTTTTGGTGCTTAGCCTTGCCTTATTTTAAACAATAATAATTGCACTGTCAATATTTATACAATTATAAAACACAACAGTTTTATAGGTGTCTGTATTGTAATTATTTTAAGAAATTTCTATAGTATTATACTAAGCAATATCTGAAATATTTATTAGTATTATAGAAAGATACTTGAGCTTTTGGGTACTTGTTCATTCCACAGTAAACTATGGAAAATCAGTCTGAGCTCTTAACTCTGTAATCGTCTGCCTGTGTATATGTATTATGTGCTGCAATGTATTTATCTTTGAAAATGTTGAAATGAATATTACTTGCTCTAAGTTTGTAAATATTTTTTAATTTTCATAAATTAACATAGAATATGTTGTAAATTATAATAATAATCACTGATTTCCGCTGTGACTTAATTGTAGATCCTCTTTAATGCACTCCACAATAAAAGATATTATTTAACTCTTCAATTACACTATTGTGTTTTTTACCCATGATAGTAACATATGTTCTACAAATAAGCTCCTTCCATTGTCACTCCCATAGATCTGGTTTTATCCACCCTTTTCCAGTTCAATTTGCGCTTCGGTATCACTTTCATATGCAGTCAGGAATTATATTCATGTATTATATTTATACTACATGTGCTAATGATATATGGACAGACTTAATGCCCAAGGCATTTACGATCTTTGGATCACCAGTCACCATTTGGTTGGTTCTAACTTAACATGAGGTGGGTGAAGTATCTAATGAAATTCAAATTCATAATTCTTTATTGCGAACATGGGTATTTCAAGGTGTTACAATACAAAAATATATCAGCACAGCTACACTCAACCAAACCGGCATGCAAAATTATATTTATTTAGTTATATATATATATATATAGGTCATTTGTATAATTAATCATTTATCCCTTAAGTAACCCCTCACAGTGTAATATGCTTTATCGATAAGATAATCATTCAAATTTTTTTTAAACTTATCTATTTCGTCTGTCATAATTATTTCATTAGGTAACTTATTATAAATATTAGTAGCCATACCATGAAAATACAGATTTTGTCTGCTCATATAACATTGGTATAAATAAATAAATATTTAAGTAAACAGAAAGCGTAAATCGGGTGGGCGGCCTTTTCGAAAATGACCTATCTTGCGGGCGACCTTTGGATGAATAGGTTCATTAGATTGAGACAGTCGTAATAGAAGTCGGTGTTGTGCAAATCATTGTCGCTCTACAATAAATTATATTTTAATTTAGCCTTTGCTATCCGCCAACGTGATACATCGGGCGCCTTAACTTTTCGAAGCTGGCCGACACGGCAGGATGTATTGAAAAAAATTCATTCAACAAAATAATAAAGTTTACGCCAAATGCCCAAGAAATGCACCTTCTGTGCGCAATATGTTCAGCATAAAAATGAGCTGGCTACTGTCATGCTGTGTGTGTGGGGGTCGATTCTGCGAAAGTGCGTCAAAATTGCATTTTTGTCAATAAGTGATGAATGTATAGACACAATTATCAAAATGATATCTTTGGGTTATTTAAAACTATTACCTAACACCATTTTTATAGATAAAGGATAGGAGTTTCAACACGATTCAGCGCCCTGGCATAAGACGAGGTCCACATGGAATTGGTTGATAGACAATTTACCAGGTTTAATCAGCGCGGAAGAATAGTTCACATCAAGTCCAGACTAAAACCCACTCGATTACTCAAATGTGGGCAGAATTGGAGCTGCGAGCATGACGGAAGTCTCACCCTCTTTTACTTACTCAGTGGTCTCACCTAAATCTCGCTTCTCTCAAGCGAACCCTGTACAGAGAAGCGAAGTATATCCTGCTGAAAAAATTTCGTGCCACTATTGACGAATGGATCACAACACTGAAAACCTGAATTCAAAATGGGTTTGTGGTGGCCATTTTTAATATTTTTCATTAAATTCTCTATTAATTAAAACACGTAATTTTATGTGTAAGTTTGTATTAAATATACTCGTATAAAATACTGTACGGAAAATATTAGTTCGTCTCAAAACTTTCGAACGCACGAGGTATAGTTCTATGCAGGATTTTCAGTGACTTAATTTTAAAACATGGGGACATTTTTTTCGAAAATGATTTCATTGCATTTTTGGGATTAGTAAAGCTCTGTTGAATACACTGACTCCCGTAGTTCTATGACGAATATAAACCAACATTTTTCTTACAGGTGTAGAATAGAAATGTATACAGTACAGAAACTGTTTTTGGCTCTTGACTACACGGGGTTTTAAAATTGCACAGCCGTTTTGTCCGTGAAAAAAAATGAACGAACAAATACTTCAACTAGCTTGATTTTCAGGGCTGCCAGTAGATCCAAATTATTTTATATCGCTGTGTTACTGAAATTAATACAAAATCCAATATTATTATACAAAGCAACATAACTACTGAGAGAGTGTTGTTTGTGTTTTGTCACTTTAGTTACCTTTTTTTATATAAGCGTTAAAGCTGTTTCGATTCTTGCTAAGTTAACATTACATATGATTTATTTACGTATCGAATTTTATATAATGCAATCTGCTAAACATACAATATATAAGTTAATCATATTATACAAGTTTTGTCTAAAAGTATACGATCTGGCAGCCCTGCTGATCTTGGAACGTGTCGAATGCATGTTTCCTATATGACACGCCGGCAGACAGGATGAGTACCTAATACTACTTAACTACCTAGTGCTGTATTCACGTGAGTGAGTAACGCGTGACCACTGCGTGACGCGACGTGCCACCGGTGATATGATCGGGTATCGTCCGATTTCTGGGTATTTCTTGAGTACTTACGTATTTCGTTAGAAACGCGGCAATATCTAATTATAGCGTTATTTGAGATATTTATTTTAAATTCGTTTTTAAGAGAATCGAATCGTACGGCTTTATATTGTTTATAGCCTAGCATTATTCTGACAAAGATTATTCTTAATTAACGGGACCTAACTGTGAGGCGAGGCGGGTTCAAATGTCGTCATCCCGGTATCCTCTAATCGGGTCCTTGGTGACCCCACTGTTTTACGTGCCTTCCAAAAAACAAAGGATTTCAGATCTGATCTAGATGTTAGAATGGTTAATCCATGTAACTCCCGGTCACGATGATGATCACCGCTGCCGGTAGACACCCGCAATACCAGAGGCATCGCAGGTGTGTTAGCAGCCTTTAAGATAAGTGTGAGTTCGTTTCTTGAAGTCTTCAAGTCATATCCGCTTGGAAAAACCGCCGCTGGAAGCTCATTCTACAGGATGGTGATGCGTGGAAAAAAAATTGCGGGAAAAACGCAAAGTGCTAGATAGCCAACTACATAAGCGATGACAGTGAAATTTTAAATTTGGCGAGAGCCAAACTGCGTTTTTCACGCAATTGCGGTGATGGAATTCAGTGGCTGGAATTAGTCCAAACAGTTCCTTGGAGCACTACCCGAGATAGATATGGTAGAATATGCAAAGAGACGCTGTCTCTCCACAGGGTCTGCGGGTCACGCCGATTGTACATCGCTTGATCGTCCATGATTCGAGCTGCTCTTCGCCGAATACGATCAAAAGGTTGAAGCTAATATTGGGGAGCCCCAGCCCAAATATGCCCTGTAAAGTGGAAGGAGATGGGCTGATGTGAAATACCGTCTCGATCTTTTGAGCACACCAAGCTTTTTAGAGGCCAACTTGGCCTTTTCGACAAGATGGTCACGGAATTTAACATCGCTCGTTATATTAACACCAAGGAGCTCAATACTTGAAGGTGCAACAAGGGGAGTGTCCTTGAAACGGGGTGATACGACAAAGGGATTTCTTTTTGGCTGTGAAAGCGCACAACTGTCTCATGTGTGTGAAGACGAGGTCGAAGAAAGTAAGGACATACAGACGAGAGAAAAGAAAGCCAAGTCATTGTTCAATCTCCAACGGATACCCAAAGGTTGTTTGTTGACAATCATCCAGGGAATAGTAAACTAAAGTAAAACACATTCTAAATTCTTTACCATTTCTCATACTGATCCCCAGCATCCAAAATGCTTTCGCTGTTATGTGGTCAATGAGTGCAGAAAATGTAAGCTTACTATCAAAGAGCACACTCAAGTACCTTCTCAATGGATAATCTTTGTACAGTAATATTGTCAATTGAATAATAGTGTAATATTACTTTATTTATTTTTTGGTAAACAAATATTACATTTAATGACATTCAAATAAAGGATCACCTTTGACACTAACAATGAAAAATATTAAGATTCTTTTGGACCAAAACGCAAGCAGAGGAGTCAATAGTTCTAAATATTTTTTTCATATCATCTGCGTGAGGCGAACAATGCGGATAAGTGTTGGCAACCCCACATGTGGTCGATGTCGATCTGATCAGCGTCACGATAAAAGACAGTGAGCTGATTTTTTGGAGGTTATTTTCTGTCTAAGACCAATTATAATTGGTCCGAGTTTTCTGTAAATTGATCGATTGATGTGTCTAACCGAATTATATCGTATTCCAACCA
>WUAW01004780.1:124-11813 GCA_017165845.1 Thaumetopoea pityocampa | reverse complement strand
GCTATGTGGCCTGCCCATTGCCACTTCAGCTTGCTTATCCTACGGGCTATGTCAGCGACTTTGGTTCTTTTTAATAGCTTTGGTTTGTTTTCTTTTCTTTGCTTTTTTGTAATAGCAAAACTTAATTCAAAATTTCATCATCAGCCCGTGGAAGTCCACTGCTGGACATGAGCCTCTTCCTTAAAAAGGATGGATTTGCCATAACCTCCACGCTTGGCAAATGTTTTGGAGATCACAGTAGATTTTGAATGAATGACAGGATAACGCTCTTGCTCATTATCTTGGACATTCCTTAGCTGATTCTCACAGCGTAAACGGGAAGAATTGGAGTAACGTTATTATTGTGCCAGTACTACGCAGGATTGAAGATTTATTAAAATATTATCACTATTCCTGGTCCATATTCGTTTCCACTATAGAGGCAAGGATTTCTGTTTATCAGGAGGGGGTTTAGGTCGTAGTCTATCACTGGGCCAGAACCCAGTGTGGGTTGGTAGACTTTATACACCCATGCAGGCATTCAGGTTTCCGTATTAATTATTTCTTTTACGTCTAGTATATAGTGTCTACAACGTAAAATGTACGTGAGTTTAAAAATCTCAATGGTTCGGGACCGGGGCTGAACCAGCGACCGCTTTATCGCGAGTCGAGTGTTCTCCCCTCTACATCACCATGTACTTTATTATTAGTAAGAATAAATTACGGGATTCCTGTAAAGTTTATACCACCAAAATATGCATAAACAGGCCCAAATTAAATTTTCATAAAGTACACGTTGCCACTCTACTGTCAGATATAACGAAATAATGATTTACACCGCTTGACGTGGCAGGTGCAAGGGAGAGCGATAAATTTGGACCTAATTACTGCCAGGTGTCAGAAGCAGCCGCAATGCCTGAGCAACTTCACCCCATAAGTCAACCGCGATCGCGATCAACGGTGAGCAGTTATTCACACGGCTACTTAAAATTACATCACGCGCGAATTATAATTATTACGTTAAGGATTTATTACTGCTAAAATTTCTGGAGCTTACCACGGATATAGTACCTGAGCGATCGAACTTCGCACCGCAACTTCCCAGTTTGCCGTGAGGATGTGATATTTTCCCTATATATTTTCCCTTAGGAAGTTTTCTAAGGGTAAATATAAAGTGCGATTTATTGTTGACTAGCTAATGCATATAGTGATATTAGCTACTCAACATCAGATGGCACTATATAACAGTTAATAGCATGAATATTGCAACCTTATTTTTTTGACCGGGGTGAAATGCCTACCGCATTCCTCAGAGAGGTTATGTGAGGCTCGCACCCATAAAACCACCCAGGTGCTCTTTTCTAGCTTATTTTGCCGAAGTCGTGTGACTGCGTGAGAATTTTGCCACGGTTTCGGCGGGCTTTGGACCGGTCCTCTTCTCCTGGGAGAACTATTAATTCTCCTCTTCTTCGTCTGAGAAGACTATGTGTTTATATTTTTCTTGGGCCTGGACTTGGCTTCTTGGCTGGTTGGACGATGAGTAGTCCCTCTCATCGCCCTCAGACTCCACCTACGGTGGTCTTAAGTCCATATTTTGATGCGCGGTTTGGCGTCTTCGGCGTCTCTGGCGGGCCGGCAGCAAGATTGCTGCCTCCCGAGCTCTCTCTGTCTCCTCTTTGGCAGACATCACAGCCTCGAAAAATGAGGCGATGGCCTGCCAGAGTTCTCTCTTTTAACTTTATATTGGCTTGGAGTGACAACTGTTGTCCCCCTAAACGGACGAGCGGCAAAACGTGGCAGCCATATTTTACCTCTCGTCCTCCCACGCCGGATACATTTCCAGTGTGTACTGTGTTGTATCAACAGCTCCTCCGCAATGGTGGCAGCTCTTGTCGGGCTCACAGCCTATGCGACACAGATACTTCCCGAAGCAACCGTGCCCCGAAAGTACCTGCGTCAGCCTGTAGGTGAGAGCACCAAATCGTCGACTCAGCCATTCGCGAAGAATTGGACGAATTGCCGAGATGGTATATATTATTCTAGCTGTGGGATAGACAAGAAGTTGTCCCCATTCTTCGAGGACCGAGTCTTGCAGTTTTCATGTGACTGACTTCCTGGGATTCGATAACCCCTCCCTGGTTTTGCCTTTTTTGACGCCACGCATATAAGCCAGCCATAGCTTTGGCATCGAGGTAATATTTCAACCATAATGGTACCCCAATATTTAATGAGTAGTCTATATATAGTATAGTATATATACTAAATAAATGTAGATTTTCCTCGAATCAAAATATGTATATTTAAATACCAAAACGAGGATAGATATTAAGACAATATTATTAATATTTAATCTCAAGTTGGACAAGTTCATTGTTAGTTCTTTATTCATCATATAGAAAAGCAGTGATAGTCTAGTGGTATGACCATGCGTGTCACGTTTTAAAAGTTCTTAAAGTTCGAATCCAGAGCACGCATCTTTTACATTTCGAAATCCAGTGCGTATTAATAATTAATCATCACTCGCTTCAAACGGCGAATAAAAGCAACGTAAAGAAACCTGCATGCCCAAAAAATTTTCCCGACGGCATGTGAACCATATTGGACTGTAACTTCACTTATTCTGAGAGGCGACTGATGCCCAACAGTGGGAAAGTAGTGGGACAGGACAGTGTATTGATTAGTCTGTGTAATTTAATTTATTACAAAATCATTCAACGCATGAAGGCACATTGTAATAAGATGCTGAAAAGAATAAATTTTAACTTCGTTGCTGCATTCTTCTCAATGGAAATCTGTTTATATATATAGGATATATATGATATTTATAGGATAGCATTTATTAATACTAGTTTGGACTAGTATTAATAAATGCTATCCTAACACAGTTATCTAGTAGATTTGTAAATTACCTCCAAGTTTGAAACTGATGAATAACTCTTAAATTCGAATCCGATAAACGTATGTGTTAATAAATCCGTGTTCTTCTTCATTAAAGATTTCGGTTTTATATTATTATATATTATATTATAATGATACTATCCGTCGTAGGGACTATGAGGTTTCCAATCAAAATTAACACACAATCAAAATTAATTACTTTTTAATGCCATCCAAAAAATCCTTTTTACAGATTTTCAACTAAACTAGATCCTGACTAAAGTTGAAATAAAGCTAGACTATACCTGAATTTTAATTAAAAATTCATCCTAATATTACCTTAGTTTATTATTAACATACACAAAGGTAGGTAAAAGTGAAAAGCTTGTTCATCAAACAGCAAATTAAGCGAGAGTTGAAATTGGGGACTCGACATTTTCATTGATTGCCCGACGAACACGAAAGGTGACGTTAATCATGCTGTCAAACTTGATTAAATCTGAAATACGAGCCGCCACGGCATCTATTGAGACAAGTAAATAAATAGATGGTTTCACAGTTGTCGCAATGCGCGTAATGAACGGGCCAAATGTATCTTCAGCAAGGATCAAAATCGTCCCAACCTCGAGAACAAAAGAAATGCAAACGATCGAGCCGGCGTGAAATTAATTCACAGAGATGGGTCAACAAAATTGTACACAAAGGTTAGAAAAAAAAATAAAAGGCAAGGAGGCGAATCAGTTCCCAAGGTCGTACTATAAAAGCCGCAATTGCTAGCCGCAAATAGTCTACGCATTTACATATGAACTCATACAAACTTTGGTCACACCGACGAAATTTTATGGAAAATTGCTAAAAATTCTATCTCAATTGGGGTGTCATGGTAGCATAGTGAATAAGATCTTATCCCAAATATAGGGATCGAAAGAACTCCGGTTCGACCCCAGAGTAACATTCAAACATTGGCATGCTTCTTCGTGTTTTAGAGGAATATTACTATGGTCTCAGTCATGAGGTTTTCAGTAACAAAAAACGAATCTAACTGCTAATACGTCTTCTTAAAACTTCGACTGCCATCAGATTTGGCATTATCGCGCGCTGTGTACCGTTTTGATTTTTTACATAAATGTATGCATTAGAGTAGTTAATAAAAAAATGTATAATCTCTGTATAATCTACGGCCCTAGCACACAACTATTAAAAAAAATCATCTATCCCTATACACTATGGAGGTGGCAGCGAAAGTATTAGTGCGCTTTTAGAGTGCATCTGTTCTATCAGTGTATTTATAGTATCTAAATTACCCTGGTTCTACCAATATGTATGCGCCAGGAGACAGAAATTGTTATGGCGTGTATTATGTTTCCTTCCAATGCCCAGTGTGAAGCTGCGGCTACACATTGGGCATATTTACATGAATCTAACGTATTGGGGCTAATTCACCAGTGTGTGAATTCTTTGGACATAATGTGAACATTGGGTCCAATTACTGTCCAATATCCAATATCGAAACGTACTGAGTCGATTAAAAAAGTTCAAAGACGAGGTGAGTAAAAGAGAAGTGTGCGCGGGCATTTTAGACAAAATGCCGCTCGTGTGCCACAGATTGGTCACACATTTGTCACGAGTAGCTCCTTTTTTGGTAGTTTTCTCCTACGATGTAAATAATAATCATATACGAATATGGTAACGTAACGAGCCGCTAGTACAAGTACTAGTAGTATAAGTTATCGTCCATCGTTTTTCGTTCTGCGACCGCAATTGGGACTGGCGCAACGCGCTTTCCATTATTTGGCTACAAAGTTGGTATTGAAACCAATGTGTGGTGTAGTGGTTGTGTTCAATATTGGCCATTTTATATTGGATCAAGCTGGAACGCAATTTGAATCCAATGTGTAGACGTGGGGTGAAGGGTAACTAGTTCTAGCGGGCGCGGGCGGTGCGCTTCTCTATTATATTATTTACTGGTTAATGCCCGCGGCTTCGCCCGCGTAGATGATTTACCCACTCGGAAAACTTTCCTTGAATTCTCGGCAATATTATTACTTGTTTTTCTTTTAACCTACTGTAATAAAACTCAGACTAAATGCTATTCCAGACTATAAGAAATATATAATAAATGAGAGAAAACCCTGTCAAAATCTGTCCAGTAATTTTTGCGTAATTTTATTTCAAAGAGACAACATTTAAAGCAAAAATATTTCGGTCTCTACATCAAGCAAGTATCACATGATTCAATTAAAATTTAAAAAAAATATTTAATAAAATATTTAATACCAAATCAGTGTGTGATTTGGTTCAGTTACAGTTTTATTATAATACTAGATTTCACACGCGGCTCCGCCTGCATGAATGTCAGTTTTTGCGCTAAATGGAAAATCCAGAAATAATTACAGATTTACAAAAAAGTGTAATAACCATTTTTAGTTTAGCTCTCGTATCGTCATGTAGGCTACTGTAATGGAGATCGGGCTATATTTTCAGCTCTATTTACCCAATTTTAATGAAATACGTTGTAGTATTTAAGTTGGAATAGTATTTTTAAGACTGCAACAGTGTAACCAAATTCTACCAATTCGTTTTCGGATGAAACTCGAACAAATAAACAAACAGAGAGTTCCGAAGAAAACAAAAGATGGTTTCATTTTCAGAAGCTCTTAATTAGTCGATCTGAATTTGAATTTTTGAAATATCTTTGATGTGCAGACAATGACGTTGCACAATTTTATAATAGTAATAGCAATAGATTACATACATAGTATGTATTTTTTGCTGCAGCTAGTTTCAGTCAGCAAACATCACGATTACGAGCACATTTTTTCAATAATTAAGCGTTTATTTTAAAATTTTTCAACCGTAGAATGTTCCAGAAAATCCTGGAGCGCTGCAGGTGTTCAAATATAAACCACTTACCATCAAACGGGCGGTCCGTCTGCTGTCATTTTGTAAAATTTTACGTATATTTATAAACATAAAGTTAAGGTATGACATTAAAGTTGAACGATGCGCCAATAAAACGCACGGCATCATATAGAGAACATAAAAATATTATAGGTATTGTCATTTGAACAGGTGCGTTAAATTTGCGCGGAATTACCACGTATTTACTGTTTGGGTCTGTCAAAGTCATAAATGTTGATGATAACAGTTAAGCTCAGATAATGAAGGGATAAAAGTTAAGCGTTATGAACCGTTACGCTACCAAGTGATAAGGACGTGTACGCCTTGTTATTTTCTCACACACCACATCACATTTGTAACCGAGAGATGTGAAATCATTTTCCTAGAACCCTTTTAAGACAATTAGCGCGGAAGGTGTAACGAGATATCCTCGGAGTCGGGAAACTGTTTAGTTATAAGTTACTGCCGTGGTATAAGTTAGTTGCCGTGTGACGTCAGCATAATTTGCCCTGTGACGGCAGCATAATAATAGCGTCACTCCATTTCTTCCTGTGGGTGCTGTGAGAACCAGCTGGGGGATGTACCAGGATTACGGGCAGCGGCGTTATTCTGTAATTTATCACAATCTACTACAATCTCCAAGACGTCTGATAAATGTGGAGGGCAAATCCCCCCTTTTTAAAGGAAGAGGCCCAGTCCAGCAGTGGACTTTTACGGGCTGGTGAAGAAGAAGAAGTTACTGCGTGGCGGTTTGAGTTGCTGTTTATTTTTCAAAACAGAAATAGTGAATCTTGGGTATAGCAAAAGAAGAACGAAAGTTGTGTGAATGCGTTGGAGATGCGTTCCCTACCGAATATCTGTGGAGTCACCCTGACTGATCGACTGAAGAATAATGTGGTAAGGGATCGGTGTAAGTTGAAGTATGGCGTGATAATAAGGATCGAGAAAGGAATGCTCCAATGGTTTGGTCATTTAGAAGGGATGAGTGAGATTCGAATGACGAAACGAATATACCGGGCAAATGTGAGTGCAATTATCGGAAGAGGGCGCCCAGGCAATACCTATAATGACCAAATCAACAACTTGTTTCTAAAAAGATCAAGTTTGTCGTACCTTTAATCGAGGAAAGTGTACGAAAAAAATATACGGATGTGGGTGAAGTAAAAGAGATATCAAGATCGCAGTATGTGGCAAACTGTGGTGTTTGGCCAACCTTATTGGATACAGGCGTAAGTGTATGTATGTTTAATTTTATGTACACAATGTATTTATAAAATTGTTTCGACTGACAATCTGAGATACATTATCAGGCTATGTACTTCGAGAAATAGTTTCATCGTTATATCGAAAACGGAAATTCATCATCTCCAGTCCATATTCGTCCCTACGAACAGTCTTTAAACAGGAGAGAGATTGTGGCCGTAGTCTACCGCCCTGGCCTGTTGCGGCTTAGTAATTAATACTTGAGAAACCACTTCATAAATATCGCGAAGCACCTCCTCGAGCAAAACTCTGCACTAGCCACATTATTACAGTTCATAGTGCCTATTTATTTAAAAAAATATAATTTAAAAATATATACATTAGATTTAATTCGCTGTGTGGCACCTGTAGCGTCACTCAATCTCATCCTGTGGTTGTTGTGAGAACCAGCTAAGGGAATACTAGGATAATGGGCAGCAGCATTACACTATTATTCAATCAAAATCTATTTCAATCTTTAAGACGCTTGCCAAGTGTGGAGATTATGGCAAATTCCCCTCTTTTTAAAGAGGAAGCCTTTTGACGACAGGCCGCCAAACAATTTAGAATTAATATTTTAATTTATATTTTTATGTTTGAATAATTGTTATTATTTATATTGTCAAATTATTACAGTCCTTTTTACTGAACGAACTGACGTTTTTATTTCTTACATTTATTGGTCATCTTCGAGGAAAAATTGGAACCAATATGGTTAAAACACGTTTAAAATACCAAGCCGGGGTCTCTACAAGTGGCATAGGAGTAGAGGCAACTCAAAATTTGACCTCCTTGCTAGTACCCAACAGCCTAAATGAAAGAGTGATGGAGAAAACGACAGACGTTGAGAAAAATAACATTTAACATAACAACTCGATACAAAAGTAATTTTTACGTCAAAGAAATACTTTTCTTTGACGTAAAATTACTTTTGTATCGAGTTGTTATGTTTTTCTTAATTTAAATGACTGCTATGTACTTGACCTAAAATAGGATTCCAGGTCTCCTAGATAAAGAAATGTTATTTTTCTCAACGTCTGTCGTTTTCTCTATTACTACAAACGCAAGATTGCACAAACAAACAACAACAACAACAAGATTGTACAAACGTGAACGCAAGATTGCACGTAAGGAGTTCGAACTCGCACGTAAGGAGTGCGAACTGGCACGCAAACAAATAGAACGAGATTGGGAAATAGCATAATTAGACAAGAAGGCGGAAGAGGCACAACTGCAGGTAGAATTAGCAACTCTACACTCAGATAAGGTCAATATCTCTTCATACGTTTCAAAAACTAACATTAAAATATGGGTAGAAATATTACAACATAGTGAAATATTACACGAACAGAATCCAAAGGTCGTAAATCCTGAACAAGCTTTGCGATTTAATTCGAACGAAGTTTCTCAGGGCTAATAATGATGATGATGATAACAGGGTGAAGACAAAGAAGAATTGCTTCATCATCAAGTTTATTGTTAAACATGAGGCTCCTTCACAAATGGAAGGTATTTGACGTAATGTTTACACTTGGCATGCGTGTTGGATATTGTGATAGATGTTGGTTGAATCGCAAGATAACGCTACTTCTCATGATCCCAATCCACCTCTCGGTTGGTTCTCACAGAGATGGAGTGATATATACTATTATAATAGCGGCTATACACAGGAGAGTTCATGAGCAGAGAGACCGTGTTTTATTTCTCTATAGATAAAATATTTACTTAAACAAAATAAAGTCAGTTATCGTGTCGTGTGTTTATCTGTCAACACCCTTAGGTTTACGGTTAAATGATGTAGAAGGTAAAAAATATACGTGAACAGTCTGCAAACGCTTATCGAGTGAACACTTCTGAATACATTACGCCGAGGAAAAACAATCGGAGAGTTCGTGGCGTAGTCAGTGGTCGCTGTTTGAGCCGATGTTGTGTTAAGCAACCCTTTCCACATCCGGATGTTAGATGATTTGTTCATAATAACGAGATTAAAATCAAGTTCCTTTAGGTTTTAGGAGGCAGTCATTCATTATAATCTAGGTATAAAAGAGCTTCTGTTCAATATTTAGCTTATAATGGTCTTTTTTGAATTTCACCGTGGAAATGCAATGAGGAACTTTAATACTTTTGAACCTTATAAAATGGCGGCGTCGTGGTTCGCCACCCGACACGCCTCATTGCCCACGGAGGCGAAATGTGGGCTGCGGATAGCCACTTTGCTAGATCAAACTATCATAGCAGGTGGAAGGAAGTGGTCTCTGCCTACCTCAATGGGAAAGAGGCGTGACTGTATGTGTGTATGTAATATGTACTGCGGTCTCTGCCTACCCTTATGGGATATCGGCGTGAATGTATGTATGTATGGTCTTTTTTATATTTTGCTGCTGTGTGACGCCGGTATCCTCTGAGAACCAGCTAAGGGTGTACCAGGATAAAGGGTAGCAGCATTATGTTTGTTATATACAATCAAAATCTACTAAGATCTTCAAGATGCCTACCGAGCGTGGAAATATGGCAAATCCCTCCTTGTAAAGAAGGAGGCTCATGTCCAGCGATGGACTCTTATTTGATGATGATGATTTTTTTTACAGCTGGCAATAATTACCTCCTATAGTGTGTGAATTGTCTCCTGTGGCTTATGAATCCAGATTTTCTGAAATAATAGCAGAATCTGAGCAAGTCTGGATAATACTGAACGAAGAAATGGGGAAATGTTATAATATAGATTTTAATTACTTGTTCTTATTTACTTGTTTTAACACGTTCTATGCCGCGTCGGACAATGCTGGTTGACACCCCGTTTTCATCTGGTGCCACACAAAAATTAATATTTTTGTCATATTTCATCAGTGTGTTTTATTAGTTTAATAACACGTCTGACGCGCGGTCACCATTGGGCGACGCGGCCCGAACAGAAATGTTTGTTGTCGCCCAACAGTGACCGCCGCGGCCTGAATGAGAAAGACATATTTTGTTATTGGCAGAGAACGTGTTAAAAAGGTCAAGTTCGTAGCACCCTTAATCGACGAAAGTGTATGAAAAGATGTGGATGAGGCGAGAGTGGTGCGTCAGGATCGTGGTATGTAGCAAATTGTCAGTGTATGTATGTACGCGTGTATTATAATTTTAAAAAATCTTCCGTGAAAATAGTGCCACTGGTATTCTTGTATTAATATTTAGTGGTTCGCGGCGGTACCTTCATTCCGTTCTCCCCTAAATCACGGCTCTGTTTGTTGTTGGCAGCCCTTTGTTTGTAGAGAGCAATCGCCCGTTTGTGTACAGCATGTCCCAGGCTTTGTCGTATGGGGGAAAAATATTTTAAATATTGTAGATAGAAAATTATACTGAATAACATTGTTCTTTTTAATCTCTTTCTTAATATTAATTATGTTTTTGTTACTCCACATGAATTTAATTTAGTTATTAGAAATGTTTGAGAAAATTACAGGGAAAAAAGCATAGTTGAAAAATAAAAAAATATTTTGCCTATTTGAAATGGCAGCAAAAGGTAATGCTTATTGCACATCTTCATCGAATAGCAATGCTATTTTTTTTGAGCTTGTCATCAGGGGAGGTAATCAACCTAGATGTTATATTTTGGTTAAATAAGTTTATCTAGATTCAAATATTTCTGAATAATCACTAGGCTGACCCAGGAATTGAGTCCAATGTTCGTTAAAAATATTTTTACGATTATTCTTTCTACATAACATAGTATTTAAGATACTCTTTTAAGATTTAAAATACTACAAAAATTATGAAATTTAGCATTCCATTCATTGACAACTGATTAGTTCAGTGGTCGCGATCGTGCATTCTGGGCCTATTGGTCCTCAGTTCGAATTCCGATAGAGGCAAAGTTTGCTTGATCAACATGAATGTTTGTGCCCGAGTCATGGTTGTTCATTTATATATATGTACTAGCATTTATCTATATAACTAAGCATATCGTTGTCCAGCACCTAAGGCATGGGGAATCCTAATTTGGGCTAGATCAATGTGCGCGAAAAAAGTGTCTATAAGAAGAGTATATTATCCAAAAAATTGTTTAAATAACCTCGTTCTTCTAATAATATAATAAGATTGTAATAATTAAGAAATATTTGAAGAGTTAAATTTAGTTCTGTTTTATTAAAAAAAAACTCCGACTGTATGAATAATCTATTTTTTTTTAATGTTGACATACCCAGTATCACTCTCACAGTTAAGACGAATAAGGACACTCTTAAGCTGAAATTTATTAAGCCGTTTAGGGTACAGAGTTTAGGTAATATTAATAAACGAAATGTTTTTTTTAAATTTATTAACCATGTTTATATTTACATTACGTACAGATAGTAAGAATAAAACGATAATTAAAATTATAAATATTCTAAGAAGGGAGTTCTTGTCGGTCGGTGGGGTGCCCGTAACGCCGGCCGCACTCCCTCGTTGTATAGCTGTTGCTAAACGTTGAGCTAAATAGCGGCCAGCGTTCTGATCGCCTGTTGTGCTGACCAGGCGTGTCGCGATCTCTTTGAAAACTTTGCGAGTTTCTGCTCCCAAAGGCCCTAAAGTCACAAATAAAACGTCTCAAATACTCCAAATGTTTCAAAGTTATTTATCTACATTTTTTTTTATTAATTTTTCTCTGTCTGTATTTGTCTGTCTTTCTATAGAACATTCTATATATATATATATATATATATATATA
>WUAW01004776.1:13617-29519 GCA_017165845.1 Thaumetopoea pityocampa | reverse complement strand
TCATTCCACAATTTCACTGTACGTGACAGAAAATAGTGTAAAACGTACGGCCGTGGACCGCCAGGTATCCTAATGTGAGGGAAATTTGTATTTGTAGCGGTGCCGTAGTAAGTCAGCAGCGGATGAAATCGATCTGATCTTCAGAAAGTTATCCGTTGTAAATACGGTAAAAGACGCGATGAGACACTGCATCCCTTCGCAGTTCCAGAGAGTTCGGCTTGATGGACATGCATTACTTAACTCGTCATAACTTGACTCGTCGCTGAATGCGACCAAATGGCAGGTGGAGGTTGGGGTGACCCAGTCCAGAGGTGAGAACAGTATTCCATGTATTATTGTATGTAACCTTGTATAATTATAGGCGATGACTCGATGTGAAATACTGTCTCACACTGTTCTGAACCTCAGGCTTTTAGGAAGCTTTTCCTTAATAGCAAAATTGGATAACTCCTGAAATGTCACCCAGAATCACAAGACTAGTTGGGACTGAAAGAATTATGGCCTCAAAGTGAGGTAGTGTAGCGAACCATGCGCAGGCTTGTGTACTGCTCGGGTTAAACTTAATGAAAACTTTTTTTATGTAAGAAGGGATAAACGGGCTAGCGAGTTAGCTGATGGTAAGTGACCACCGCTGGCCATCGACACCAGCAACACCCGAGGGATCGTAGGTGCGTTGCCGGTCTTTAAGAAAAGTGTTAGCCCGTTTCTTGACGGTCTCCCAAGTCGTATCCACTTGGAAAAACCGCCGCTAGGAGTTTATTTCACAGGATGGTGGTACGTGGAAATAATTGCACGAGAAACGCACAGTGATAGATCGCCTACTATCCAAGTGATGACAGAAAAAAATTAAATTTTAACGAGATGTGCGATGATGGAAATCAGCGATTGGAATTAGCCCAAACCATTCCTCGGAACATTCCCCGTGATAGATACTGTAGAAGATGCAGAGAGATGCTACGTCTCTCCGCAGGGTCAGTGGATCTAGCCGATTGGAGATGCCTTGGTCGTCGAAGATTAGAGCCGCTCTTCGCTGAATATGGTCAAAAGGTTGAAGCTGGTATTGGGCAGCCCCAGCCCAGAGATGAGAACAGTATTCCATGTGAAGCCGGACTTGTGCCTTGTAAAGTAGCAGTAGATGGGCTGATGTGAAACACCATCTCGATCTTCCGAGCACACCAAGCTTTTTAGAGGCCAGCTTGGCCTTTCTAACTAGATGGTCGTGGAACTGAACGTCGCTCTTAATATTGACGCCAAGGATCCCAATACTTGAAGTGGCAACAAGGGGAGTGTCACTGAAACGGTGCGGTACGACAAAACTTGTACATATTTCGACTGATTAAATATTACTATTAAAAAAACATTTATCTTTTTCGATATAGAATGCTAATTAATAATTAATGACCTAACATTTAGAGGTCGCACTGGATTTAGAATCTTAATAACGGAGCGATTAACTCTGGGGAACAAGGGCGAAGAAGGCAATATTTCCATATTCCGCGCTAATATTTCCGATCGCTTAAATCGGTGAAAGGAAAGGAAACATCGAGACAATATTCACGGATTAGCCATCTTAGTACCTAAGTACTCGTATCGATCCCGTCTCTCGTGCGAATCAGGGTGGCTGATCTGCGAGCGTGGTATGTAGTGCCAGATAAACCTACTACTACTAAATAAAATATGATGAAAAATTAAGTATGTGCGTATGTTGACGTATTTAGTAGTACGTAAAGGCTTTTTATTAAGCTCATACAGTTATTTGCATCATATGGTTTAAAGAAACAAAAACATGCGTTTGTATGGCCATAAATATTAATCTAAATAAAAATAAATCTATACTATTATAAAATAGTTAAATATCAAATTTTCAAAAATCAAAGATATTTAAATACAAACTGCACAGATCGACTAATTAAGGGCTCCTGAAACCGAATCCGTCGATATCTGTTTGTTTATTTTTGCTCTGCTCGCGTGAATGTCGGTTTTCCGCTACATGGGAAATCCCGAAATAATCATAGATTTATATAAAAATAGTATACTTATTATAAAATTATAATTCATCGATGTTTGTTTGTTTGTTCAGGCTTCACGCAAAAAGCAGTAGGTAGATTTTGAGTAAACTATTACAGTCTTAAATGTACTATTCCGACTTAATTAATGCTACATGTTTTATCAAAATCGGTCCACTAAAATTAAAGATACAGCTTGATCCCTGTTTTAGTAGCCGCCGCTTAGGTACGAGAGGTACTTGAGTTTTTATATAAATCTGTAATTGTGTCGGGATTTTTCATCTAGCGGAAAACCGACATTCACGCGGACAGAGTTGCGGGCAAAAGCTACTATTAAATAAAATTAATGAAATAATATATTACGTACATATGTTTAAATTTAGTTTTTTCTTACTATATTATTTTGATCAGATAGACAAAGTCCGAAAGTATGGATTTTATTTGCGTGCCACATGTTAGAATTGAATATCATGCAAAAAACAAAGTCATCATTATCGACAAACGATCATTATCCCGACTTTTGTCCCGACATATCTAATTTCCAATCTGGCAACCCTACATGAGATGTGTCAAAATGTAAACAATACGACAGGATATTAATCACATGGAAACAAGGACACTCGCGGACAATATGTGACAAGTTGATAACCTTTAAGACAATCACTTTCCAGAGGTTCCGATAGTCCTAAAGTAAACAACTTGTTCATACACAATTCATTTCCAAGTGAAAGTGGGTCACAACCATATTTTTCCAGACATTATAAATAATCACTTTCACAACGATAAACTAAATACTTATCAAAAGCTGTATGTCACTGGCACGGTCAGGGGACCAGGTTTCCGCCAAGTTTTAAATTTTAATGGCCTTATTTATAAAAATACACATAGTTTAAGCTAATCTGTAGTTTGTCTCTTTCAGTCTTAATAAATTTGTAATGATATAGAAAGAGACAAACCACGTGTTAGCTTAAAGCAGGAATAAAAGATTTTATGAATAAGGAGGTAAGTGTTTATGTATATGTAATATACGCTCTATGATTTCTGAGTCCCAGACCTCGGGCATTTTGAAATTATATATAATTAGCTTTCGCCCGCGGCTCCACCCGCGTGAATGTCAGTTTTCCGCTACATGAAGAATCTCGTAATAATAATAGATTTATATAAAAACATAGACCACTTTCACTCGAGCTCCACCACGGCCTATAAATTTCGTGTGCTTGCCTACCTTCTTTTTTTATTATTTTTTTAATTTTATTTTATATTAAGTAAATTCCATATTATTTTAGCACCGATATTTGTTTCATTAAACAAATAAATAGGTAGGCGTCACATCGTTCTTTAATGGCGGCTACTGAAAGAGGAATCCAGCTGTATCTTCAATTCTGCTGGACAGATTTTGATGAAACATGCCGCAGTATTTAAGTCGGAATAGTAACTTTAAGACTGTAATAGTTTAACCAAAATCTACTTGCTGGTTTTGCGTGAAGCCCGAACAAACAAACAAACATCGACGGATATGGTTTCAGAAGCCCTTAATTATCCGAGTAGATTGTTTTTAAATTTCTTGTAATATTTTATTGTTATTATTCTGACGGCTGTGTCAGTTTTACACTAGTGCAGTCGTCAACGTTAACCTTACTATAGTAGCAAAACGTTAACTGAGAAATTATTTGTTTGTATTGTAAGGAGATAACTGTTATCTGTATTTATTTTAAATAAATTACACTTATTCTCTTAATTAAGAAAATTTGCCATTTAACAATTTTATAATGGTATAGATAGATGTTAAGAGAATTGTGTGGCATCGGTCTAAGAATGCCGTCACTCCATCTCTGCCCGTGCATTCTCTGAGAGCCAACTGAGGGATGCAACAGAACAAACCGTTTTCGTTTCATTTAAAAACCGCACTCAATGAATTAATTGATTCTTGCTGCCAGATTTTTTTAACAAAAAAATGAATGCACCTTCGATAAAATGGTAAAAGTGCATTGATACTTTCAATGTTTAAATAAATATATGATTTTAAAAAAGTTTGTTTATTTGCTATACAGAAAGGCAAGTTCATAGATAGGATAATGGTTGAATTGAAGTATAACGCCGCTGCTCAATATCCTGGGATATCCCCTAGTGGATGTGCATTCACGGGAACAAATAAAACGACGCGCTTGTTATGCAGGCATCACTCAGCAATAATTACAAAAGTAAAAAAAAGATATTCCAACAGAATTGCTTAAACTTTTTTGTAGTGTGCAATGTAATATTAAAAAGTAGCAAAGAGGCAAGCTTGCGGCCATTTTTGTTTATTTTTTGCGTAATGGCCAGTGCGTGCTTGCGTTTTCCTAGTTTCGCTCTCGTAACGAATGTTGAGTTCATTTTGGCAAGCCCTACACATACAATGGCATCTTCAGTGAATCCCCACGAATAACCAGACAGCAGCACAGCTAATTGGCTTACATGAGTCATACACGATATGAGTTCTATTATTTCACAATAGGCTGAAATACACTTCGTCCGATATGATGAATGTTCATAGGGTTGTGTGTAGACTAAAAGAAAAATAATAGGATTTTAATTTTTTTCGACAGTTTAAAATATGTTTATTAGAACTAGGTGCATACTATGCTTTGTCTTTACTCTTGGATATAATATGTGCGTTTGTGTAGGTACATATTTTAAAGTCTAATTTAACGGAGTGATTTTACATAACCTAGAGTTGCGGAATCGATTCTTTGATTCGGTTTGATCCTGAAGACTGATAAGTTAAAAAGTAATGTAATAATTTTGCAAAAATTAAAAATAAAATGAAGTAATTTATTTTTATTATCTATATCAAATTTTAATCAATTTTGTTGTATTTGTGAATTGTGTTCAATACTTATTATAGTTAAAACCGATGTACGTTAATATAAACTCTTAATTCCCAAAGTGGTCCAGGTGGACCACCAGGTGTCCACGGGAGACTCGACGAGAGTCTATGTTGGCATACGCAAATTTCCATAGTTAGATCTAATCATCACATTTTTGCCGAGTTTTGGGAATATAGTAGAAATGTAGCTGCAGGGGGTCCACCGGAACCAGCTAAATTTTGAAAGTGGTCTAAGAGAAAAAAGTCTGGGAACCTTCAGAGGTTAATCGCAAAAATAAGACGTTAGTTTATATCAGTATAAATTAACGTCGTATTTTTGCGATTAAACTAAATTTAAGATTTTTGTTTTTTATTTTATTGGATAGTCTCATATGATCTAATTTCATTTCTAATTTACACTTATTGATCTATTAGACATTATACATTCATCACTACTTTCGTAACACAAAGCTGCTATAGTCCCGATTTTTTTAGTGTTTATTTTAAACAAAACGGAGCTTCCCATGCAATTGCAGTGTTCAAAACATTTTGAAGGCTAGTTTTGGATAAGTTTTTAATGTTAGTTAATTCCTTAAAGCAGAGGTCCTCAAACTTTTTGTCTTGTAGACCACTTGTAATGTTTTCACTTTTGGGTAGACCCCCAAAGCGTAGTTAATATATCACCGTTGTATATTTATTAAATTCAAATGTGTTTTTGACAGTTAGCGTGGACCCCTGGCACCTCAAGCATGGGGCAAGTATTGTTGTTGCCAAAATACATGAGTTGGGCCTACAAATAGCGCCTCACAAGACCGCAGCGCTATGGTTTCACAAACTGCCCAGGAGCAGCGAACCACCCGACTGGGTTCGCGTGGAAGACTCGTCAATCCGGGTGGGTCGATACATGAAGTACCTTAGCCTCACCCTGAACAGCCGCTGGAGCTTCGATGAGCACTTCGTACGCCTGGTCCTCCGGGTTGAGAGGGTAGTAGTTGCATTGCACAGATTGCTGCCCAACCTAGAATGTCCATCGGAGGAAGTACGTCGCCTCTATACGGGGGTCGTGAAATCGATGGCCCTCTACGGGACACCCGTGTGGCCTAAAAGACTGTCGGTCCAGCGCAACAGGACTAAGGTCGTGAGCCTACAGCGAAGGGTGGCCATTAGAGGATGACGTACGAGGATAGCGTACGGTGTCATATGAGGCGGCAACTCTATTGGCACGCTTTCCGCCTTTAGACATTCTGGCGGACATGGACGCGATGGTCTATGACGAATTCGTGTCGCCCGACAGAACGGCGACATTGTGCCAGTGCACGAAATCAGACGGCAGGAGCAAAGACGCGCGCTTGAGATATGGCGCGCGCGCCTCACCGAAGAGTGGTACGCGCGCAAGTGCATTGCAGGGGCGATACTGCCGTCCTTCGAAGCTTGGCTAAAACGAAGGAGTGGACGAGCCACTTTTAAACTTACTCAGATAATCACTGGACATGGTTGCTTCAGTGATTATCTGCATAAAATTGGACACGAGGCGACGACAACTTGTCACAATTGTGGTGAAAACCGGGATTCCGCCCAACATACGCTCGAGAAGTGCCCTGCGTGGGCTCCTGAACGACGAATCCTAGTCGATCAGATTGGCCCAGATCTCTCTCTGCCAGCAGTAGTATCAGCGATGCTGGTAGAGGATGCGGCGTGGAGGGCCGTAACCTCCTTCTGCTAGAGGACGTCATATCCCGGAAGGAGGCTGTGGAACGAGAACGGAAAAGGACCGATCCCGCACGATGCAGACGCCAAGGTGGCTCTGTAAGCCGCCTTGGCCCCATGGCCCATAGCTTGGGGCTTCATAATTCAGGCTATTGGACCACCTACCGTTGGCGTGTGTCTTGTCCGCTTAAACCATGGGAAGAATGATGACATGTGTGGCTCATGTCGTCGTGAATACTTCGTGATACTACGGAGAACTAGTCAACATCTCCCGGGGAGTGCTCTGAAGAGCGAGGTAAGTAGAGGCACTGGAGAAGTCAGAGAGTGATCCCGAAGCCCGCCACGTGTGCCAATGTAGGCCACCGCAGAGTGTTTAGTCAGTAGGAGTTTGACAGGCCCCGCAGGTCGTCACCACGACTTGCGGTAGTCCTATGCAGGATTCTCTCCTCGTAAAAAAAAAGACCTCTTGTTCGTCAACGTCGACCGGTGGAGATCGAAATAGACAGCTTTGGGTATCAATGCTTTAGAGTATACATAAGAAAGCTATATGTACACTAAGGTTAATGCATTATACGACATATTAGTAAGAACCGATGGGTGTTGTTAACCCTATTTTGGAGCTAACGTAGCAATCGATGACTTTCGCTGTAGGTAGTAATAAAAAGAAAAGTAATCTGTGAGCTAAATGATTTTATTGTCCTTGCAACAATTACAGGTACATATCTAACTCTATGGTAAATTTCAATGCTGACTGCATTGAAATTCAGTATTATAGCTATGAAATACACGTAGGTCATATTTAGTCATTACTAGCTGCTGCCCATGACTTCACTCATGTGCTATATTTCAATAAAATAATCCTATGTCTCATTCCAGATGATGTGCTTATTGTGTGTCTCATCACAATCTGTTCAGCCATTTTGACCTGTTTGACTAATAAAATAACCATCCAAATGTCTATAGGCTGAGCATTAAAATAAAAAAAAAATTGAATAAAAATAGCTGATTGCTTATGTGTTGAGTCTCATAGACATTTCTTTGATAAAATATTGTAATGGCAGACTACTCCCGCAGAAAATTTGAATGAATTAAGATAATAAGTAGTTATATGTCTGAATAAGTTACATAATAAGATCTCTCAGTTTTATTCTTAAACTAGCTTCACCTGTATGAACTTCCGTTCCATTAAAAAAAAAACAATGTGTGAAGTTTGAAGTATTATTCAAGTCATGGCTTATAATTTTAAGTTTTACTCTTANCGTCTATAGGCTGAGCATTAAAATAAAAAAAAAATTGAATAAAAATAGCTGATTGCTTATGTGTTGAGTCTCATAGACATTTCTTTGATAAAATATTGTAATGGCAGACTACTCCCGCAGAAAATTTGAATGAATTAAGATAATAAGTAGTTATATGTCTGAATAAGTTACATAATAAGATCTCTCAGTTTTATTCTTAAACTAGCTTCACCTGTATGAACTTCCGTTCCATTAAAAAAAAAAACAATGTGTGAAGTTTGAAGTATTATTCAAGTCATGGCTTATAATTTTAAGTTTTACTCTTAATTCCTAGTTTCTCAATTTTTCCTCAGGAATCGTAAAAATTTCGATGATAAAAAGTAACTTGTAAAATAAAGATTGACAAATATGTTTCCGATTTATTAGTGTGATGTGTGGTGCTGGCATCAAAATATAATCACTCCATCTCTTTCAGCGGATGCTGTTAAATGAGTTAAGAAATGCAAATGCAAAGGATAATGCGCAGCATATTATCCTAATTCAACTAATGCCTACTGTGACCTCTAATATGCCTGCCAAGCATGGAGATTATGATAAATCCCACCATTTTAAGGAGCAGGCCCATGTCCAAAAGTGAATTGATGATGATTATTATAATTATTATTAGTGTAGAGGTAAGTACATGCTCACCACATTATGTGTGCTGTTTGATATTGATGAAATGTGAATCTTTTAAAATTGTTAATCTTCTGAAGTCTCTGACCACCCCTAATAAATTAGGCATGACTATAACCAGATAGATCTGTTATGACTATAACCAGATATTAATTTATTAAACACAGATAAAGAATAAAACGTGTGAATAACTTAACTCAAGGTCTTTGACATAATACCAACACAAATATACAATTGTTTAGAACTATTACACAACAGCACACAATTATTAGTGCTCTGTGTATAGTAGTGGAGCATTGTGTGCTTTATGGCCAAGATCATAGTGCACAGCATCTGTAATACAGCTAAACATATCTTTCTAGGCCTAGTAAGCATCTCTGAGAAAAAACACACAATTTAATTACACATTACTTCTAATAGAGAAGTAATGTAGCGTTACCCACAGCTTCATTCATATGAATCCTATGCCTATTCGATATATCTCATAGGAAAATTACATTTTTCAGTCACAACAGCTATATCCATTCAAAATATGGTTGGTACATTGTCTCCAGTGCATCATTACGGATATAGTGCTGTATATCAATGTATCAGTTATCATCATCGTTATTTCAATGCTCAACAATACATTGCTGTGTATGTCTCTTCATTTGCATACCACCAGATTTAGTTGGTCATACTCCATTTTACTGCCCTCAGTAAATCTACTCTCTGGACACTCATTTCCATCTTCCAAGATTTGTGTTGAAATCTTTAAGCAGAATGCAAAATTTGATTGGTCAAATCTTAGTTGGAGTCTCATAAGAAATGTGGAGTTACAATAAATTCTGACCTGTATGCAAGTGTGGGTCACTCTATAGACCATGATTCATCTTGATACAAGCCCAGCACATCCAAAATCTTACACATGAGAGGAATTTGTGAGCACCCCGCAAAGTACACTCTGTTTGAGGATACATGGCTGTTGAAGTATGACAACAGAAGCTAACAATGAGACAAAAAATATGAGAATGTAGGGTAGGGTCAAATTAATACCTTCAAAAGTAACATCTAATCAAAATACAAAGCACCTTGAGGTCTGTCTATTTTTTTATAATTAATACACAATCAAACTGTATAATGATTAAGGGTAAATCTATGTATTAGTGGTGCAAAGGCCTATTGACTTGAAATAAATTTTAATTGATAGAGGACCTGCAACTATAGTAAATTTTAAAAATCCCATTCGGGGCAATCAACTCTTGTTTATTACTATTTATTTAGTGGTACATTTTCTACAGCAACGTAACATTCCTCCTCGCTTTGCTCATCTTGCACTTATTTTTGGCCATTTATTGTGTTATTTGTTTTGTCCTTAATGAAGATAAAGAAGTAAAATCGTAAGTACCTAAATCAATATGGTGGCATCCATTATGACGTGTTTTTAAGAATTTTAAATAATTTTTTCTCATAAGTGACTGAATTACCCCAAATGGAACTTTTAAAGTCAATAAGCCTTTGTGCAACTAATATGCAGATTTACCTAAAAAAGTTGTATGATCATTCATCACCATGTTTATTTTATTATCTGTTATGTAATTTAAGTATTATTACCTACTAATTGTAAATATAGTTTACTACAAGTAAATTATATTAATAATTAGTAGGTATAGTGTATATAACACTTTTAGTTTCCTGAAAACAAGTCTGCGATTATTTATAACAAGAATAATAATACCGGCTTAAAGCGTATTTATTTAATTCAATACAAGCAATTAATTTGGGTAAGTAGTGTAGTTTTTAATACAATTAGAGTTCTTGTGTAAAAAGACAGTTATATTGGATAACAATCACAATTTATGATGTGTAAGATGTTATTCCAACGTCATACATTGGATCACTTACCTCGGCAAATTATAATGCGGTTAAATCTAAATTATAATCTTATTATTAACTATTCACTGACACATATCTCGATTTACACAACAATAAACACATTAGAAAGTGTATCCTAATGATATAATTACATATTTCGTCACTTTATGACTGATATACACTAGTCAAGTCAATAGAAGTGGATTTGGCATATGAAAAAAGAAAAACAAACATAAAAAAGTGCAAACAAGTTTACACCAAAAACGTAGGTACTTACGTGACATCACAGTATGACATTGATGTATTTAGTATTGCCATTTTTAAGAATTTAGTAGATTTATTTAGGTAATAATTATTAATTTGACAAAGAATAACAAAATGAACATAAAATATTATCTAATATCTGAAATGAGCCTCATCAAAGATTAGATGTAATTTTTTATTTTTTTCTATTCACTATAGATAGATTAAAAAGTTGCTGTTCAATAATGAGTACTTATTTGACATCCATACATAAAACACGATATGATTCACTTAAATTAGTTTTATTTCAATATATTGTACTCTATGCTAAAATGTATAAAATCGTGATAAAAATAATTTATTAAATGTTTTTTTATTGTTGTAATGTATAACCAAATGATGTACAACTTTATTTTATGTCATTGTCCTTTAGTTTTGACTTTTTATTACTATTATTAGCTTCTGGAAATCCACTAATAGACACGGGCCTTCTCCATAAAAGAAAGGGATTGGCCGTAATCCAATGACTGATGTCTTGGGGATTGCAATAGATGTTAGTTGAATCGCAAGATGTTGCTATACATTAATTTGATGCATCTTAGTGAGTTGCTGTGAGATCCACAGGAAAAGATGGAGTGAAGCTATTTTTATGACACCACACGGCAATTTTCGCTTTGACTATTAAATGTACTTTTGCAGATTTATCTCGTTTTATTAAAACGATATTACGTAAAGATATGTAAAATTCTTCCAAAGCATCACTAGTCTATATATAACCGGTAAAAGAAACTCTGCTGGCAATTCTATAATAATGCCAAAATTGCGTTTAGTTACAATCTATTTTTTAATTTATTAAAGTATGGATCTTTTAAATTAAAGGAGTACAAAATAAAAATAATTGGATAACTAAATTGGTATATACATGATAATACGTTCTGACTTCTTCGTTATGCTCTCACTTAAACATGTTTCCCATTATTACTATTATATACGTCATTTTACTCTATCACCAGTACCATTTATGGTACCAGAACATGACCTAATCTATTAGTAATTCCAAATCTTGTGTATAAACACGCCATCTACATTTATCAGCCCCAAACTAAACTAAGATAAGAGTCATGCCACAAGATGTCAACTAGTGACCTAATTTCTTCAGCCAGTAAAAATAGCGAACGACAATAGCTCAAACACTATTTTTAGACGTATTAAAAATCTGAAACCTTAATTAACTTGCTGTTTATTTAAGCACAACTCAAAAGCCGTGGTTTGAGTGTTTGACACAAAGTTCCGTACAGCGCAACTCCATAAACCTACCTATAACTCAGTGAAGTCATAATCAATATTACTCGCGCTTGAGACAATCAGTTGTTTTCCCGTGAGCTAACGATGCCCTTTTAGTTGTCGCTAGAATTTATAGTTTAGTAAACAAAGAAAATGTTATATTAGTGTTAAATAAAGTGATTGACAATGGAAAACAGTGTGAAGAGGTACATACGGAGTGAGTCTGCAAGCTGTGCTCATATGGTTGAAGAAAGTGCGGCTAATAACAAAAAGAGCGCTGATCCGCACGAGAAATTAAAAGCATTATTGAACTCACCCGATGACGAGACAGACGACACCTTACCACCTTCGGATGCTCCTAAATTCGGAACAGTTATTCATAATAGGATCTTTGTAGGTGGGTTCTCTTTGACCACAACCGACGAGGACCTATCGACGTTCTTCTCAGGGTTCTCTACAGTGACCGCGGCTAGAGTGATCTACGATCGTGCTGGTGTTTCCAAGTGCTACGGGTTTGTCACCTTTGCGAGCCCACGAGTGGCGAGACTGATTGTAAAGCAGGTTGGTTAATTGAAGTTCTTTTGTTATTACTAAACATACCCAAAACCATATACGAAAATAAATTGCGGAAATTTTAATTAGAACGGGGCAACACCATTTGTTCGTTTAACAACTATTTCAATAATATGCATTTAGTAAAATTAAATTTTTCATATTTATTAAAAAAGAATTATTGTTATTGGTATACGCGTTATTTCGTATTCAATTTATTAGGTTTGTTATTAAATTTGTACCTAATTTCAAACAAAAGCTGAGATTGCGAGAGGTTTAAATATTTACTAGACGCAACAGCAATCTCGTGTTCTTAATGCCTAGGTAGGTGCGAACAGGAAATATCGTTTTGATGTTTATAAGGGTGCAGGTTCAATTATGATCAACACATTTATTATAGTTTTCACGCAAATTAAGAGAATTAGTTTTGTGACGCCGAAATAGTAATAGAGGTGGTTCGAATTTTCCGTGGTTGCCTCAAGAATTGGTTGAAGAACACCAGATTAAAAAGCAGCCGCATTATCCAAAGACTGAATGAAAACCTACTCATACATTCCCGACGCCTGCCAAGTGTTGAGATTAGTTCAAATCACCCTTTTTATAAGTCAAGTCATTCATTTTTCGTGTTTATATTCCTACAATACTATTACTGTTAATACCACTGCTGTGTTAGTTACATATAAAATACTAAAAATATAAACTAGACATAAAATTACCTTTTTTTCATACTGTTATTGAAACATAGAAAATTTCGATGTCAATTTTTGAAGCATTTATCCGACGTATGGCGCGTGACACGGGTCCTCCTTTCCATCCCCGTCAGTTTTATCAACTTTATATTTGATTGTGGTAGCTACCACATTCATAGTATTAGGGGTATGTTTAAAATCGTTTTGAATAACTTGATAAACTTAGTACTAAAATATTATTTCTTTAAACATTACGTTAGGGAAGTCATTTTTTAAATTCACGGAGGGAAAAAGGCCTAATGTCGGCCATTTTCACACGATTCGCGCTTTTGTTTAATCTTGACCTGCTACAGGATGCTACAAGATAAAAACAATAGTAGATTGTTACACAAGGAATGAAAGGGACCTATTTAGGCACGAGATGGTTCGGCGTGCGAGCGTAGCGAGGGCACCGATAGTTCGAGTGCCTAAATAGGTCTCTCACCCGAGGTAATTTCGAATATTTCATATTCGCAAAGTAAATAAAAACCTGATTGGTAAAATAAACAATATTTTATTAAAACCTGACTCTTTTCACCGCGTCGTTTCATAAAAACTTCGTAAGATTTTAAGTATCTTTCTTTTGATTTTTGGCAGTAAAAGGTTGGTTTTTCATTATTGTTTTATCTTCTTCTTTAATGAAATCAGGCGCTAAATCCATATCTGAATCTGATAAACTCATTTTATATAAATATATGTGTAGTTGTTAGCACTCGACAAAACAATTGAAGACCGAATTGCCACATTCCCACTTTTTTATGTTACTTTTCTTATGGCATTCTACCAGCCAGTATTTTTTACGGTNTGAGGTAATTTCGAATATTTCATATTCGCAAAGTAAATAAAAACCTGATTGGTAAAATAAACAATATTTTATTAAAACCTGACTCTTTTCACCGCGTCGTTTCATAAAAACTTCGTAAGATTTTAAGTATCTTTCTTTTGATTTTTGGCAGTAAAAGGTTGGTTTTTCATTATTGTTTTATCTTCTTCTTTAATGAAATCAGGCGCTAAATCCATATCTGAATCTGATAAACTCATTTTATATAAATATATGTGTAGTTGTTAGCACTCGACAAAACAATTGAAGATCGAATTGCCACATTCCCACTTTTTTATGTTACTTTTCTTATGGCATTCTACCAGCCAGTATTTTTTACGGTTGATGATGGTAAGTATTATGCTCAAATCTATTTAAATTAAATAATAAGTAGCTATATAAAAAGCTGGCACACGACTCGCATAGTTTTTAAATTGTTTGACAGCACGGAAAATGTTTCCCGAGGACGAAAAGTACTGTTTTCATCCCTTTGATCAGGTAACTTCAAGCGTACTTTCCAACTATCTGTCTAATTACTATTATAAAATTGTGAAATGTCAAATTTTGTAATTCAAAGATATTTAAAAAAAGCTACTCAGATCGACTAATTAAGGGCTTATGAAACCAAATCCGCCGAGCTTACTTTGTTTGTTTGTTTGTTCGAGCTTCACGCAAAAATTAGCGGGTAGATTTTAGTCGAATCAGTCTTAAAGTTCCTGTTCCGACTTAAATATTAGTATGTTTCATCAAAATCGGTGCAGTAGATTTGAAGATTTAGTTTGACCCCTATTTTAGTAAACGCCGTTAAGGTACAAGAGGTAAAGTAAACGTGGTTTTGTCTTTTTATATAAATCTACGATTGTTTCGGATTTTTCACGGGATAAAATTCGAAATTTACGCGGGCGAAGCCACGGGCAAAAGTTAGTGAGAAATTAAGTAGTAGATTATTTACTTAGGAAACAAACAACTACTTTAACAGCGAGAGTATTTCTTTGAATCCAGAGTGGAGCGAAGGATTCTAGAGTAAATTAGAATCCTGAGCAAAATCAAGGGATTCAAAGTACGTCAGTCGAGCTTAAAATAGTGTTGCTCCCGAGGTAGACACTCTTCTTTTTATTACTCTCTGTAATAAAATAAGTAAGTGCAACTTATGAATAAAAATAGTACATTTACTTATCTACATACAATTAGGAACAATAAGACATACATACATTGACGCCCTTTTTCTCATTCTCCTTGGATCATTAGGAATCGAACCCCGGTCTCCCGTGTGACAGACGGGGATACTAACCACTATACTACCACAGAATACTGAAATTTATACCATAAGACATAACATATGGTAGAAATAATTAGAAGAAAATGTTTATTTCATTCTCACTACTTGAGGAAGACTCATTCACTCATTTTTTATAAATCTTAGTAAAACCCAAATTTGAGTAAAAAAATACGAACGGAGGCAGAATGCATTCACCCTGTTATTTTTATTTTTTCACAAACTTTTTTTTTTAATTTGGCTCGGGCGCGGCTTACTTTATTATACAGCCCGTCACTTATTCATACAATGTTCGTAATTGGTCTGTTTCGTGATTGGAACTTTTACTAACAAATTCCACACTCCAAATTCAAATCACTTTTAGCCCCTAGGGATTAAGGAGCTGTTTTAGGTCCTGCTTACAGCGAATAAAGTAGCTGTTTTCGATTAGATGTGATAAAAAGAACATTTTTTTTATGATTTAACTTCGTAAAGTGAAACAATTGAATAATGAAACTGACATGTGAAACTTCATGAAACTAATAAAGATGATATCTATCTATACTATTAAAAAATTGTCAAACGTTAAATTTTGTAAATTAAATATATTAAAAAAAACTACTCAGATTGTTTGAAATAGCCCGCATTAATTTATAATGATTATTATGTTTATTATGTAGGTAGGTCAATAAATA
>WUAW01004775.1:57247-68104 GCA_017165845.1 Thaumetopoea pityocampa | reverse complement strand
CATACGTTATAGTGCAAACGAAAAACTATTGAAAAGCAATTTGTTTACAGATAAAAAGTTATGATATCAATATCAACAGAACGCTTAATAATTTTGATTGGCTTACTGTAATAATATAGTCTATGGTTTGGTTGTAAGTACCAATCATGTTCTTTATTTTATTAATGCTCACTTCTATTTTCATTCTAAGATATAATTTTTTAAATTATATTTATATATAATAACGATTACATTTCTTGAAGCTTTAGAACAATAGTCAATCTCGATTTGTTGGTCTAAAGAAATAACATCAACGAGATGAGTAGTATCCTTGACAAAAGTGGAAAATTACTCATTCTTATTCGAAATAAAAAGCATACTTATTTGTCTATGGAAATACAGAACGGAATCTTGTAAAAGATTAGGCCATTTCATAAAACAAATGTATAGTTACTCGCAGAAAATATCTTCGGGACAGTTGTATTTATTTCAGCTTCGCATTTTATTTTAAATTAATACGTGAATCGTATTGTACGTCCATTGAAAAGGATTCATCCTCGACTCTAGCGGAAGTCTCGATTCTGCAATATTAAAGATTTGCACTAAGAGGAGACGTAAGGTAAACATCGATTTTAATTTTTTTCTCCTGTAATGGAATCGTGTCAAAAAGTGAAGATTACTTGAAGGTACACGCAAGTGATTGTGTTTTGAGTGTTTATAATGTATTTTTAGCGTATCCTTGTACGAAATGAAAGTTTGACTTTTGCCACATATTCTTTTGAATGGCAGATGACGGACAGACCTATAGTTATGAGAGTAACTACATCGTAACGTTAACTATCTTGTGAACGCCGATAAACGAGTATTTCCACTGATATTTGCAGGATCAAAGGTATGAAGTGGCTTCCAGACGGTTGGGGACGGGGTGTATGAAGTTGTTTTTTCCTAGGTAAAATGTCAAACGTGAACTTGTCAAAGCGGGGTTGAGTCATTGTTGCGATCCATTTATTGTTCGAAGTTCTTATTGGAGATCTATTATCACTGTTTACCTACCTGTTAAAATGAAAATTGATAATAACATAAATTAAAAACAGATGACAGATTATTTTCAAAATATCAAGCTGATTCTTTCCTTCTGTTCTGTGTGACTCCAAGTTGTTGTATCAATCACTATTGTGGTAAGATTTTTTATTGTTCTTGATTACAATCTATGAATTAGAATATTAATAGAGTAATATATCAAGTTATTAAATTTATAAATTATTCACCCTTATTTCAGTGTCATAATGTTTGATAAGGAAATTTTCCTTAAATATAAAGTTTTACATAGGTATTTTCCTATATCACTATTCATAACATTATAAGCACTTAATAACAAAAGCTGCAATGTATAAATAACTTAAATAAGACTTGATCCATTCTGTCTAGTTTGTGTATTTATTTTTTTGTTAAATATGTAGTCTATCCTGGTATTAAAAAATGTTAGGCAATTCATTTATATCAGTAAGCTTCAGTAATAAAAAATAAAATTAGGGTATTATCAAATAATTGGTTTCAAATATTGTTCTGCATCTTAACTATAGTATAATTTAGCTAGTTGTGGATTTTTCAGGGTGATGCATCAGAAATCCACCTCTGACCTATATCCAGTAAACAAAACAATCTCAAACAGCTCACAATATAGGCAGTGAGTCTATTCATTGCTGTGATTGTAAACTGATTGATGCAATGCTAAATGATTAGTTGAAATTTATAGTGACAAAGGAGTGTTGTTGTTGACCCAATAATACTCCTGTAAACCTGTGGCCCCACAATTCCAGAACACATTCCTTACCATCTCTAAGAGTAGTGGGATCCTAGGTATCGGCATCTCTAGCACTGTCCAGTTCTGAAGTCATTTAACACATTGACTGCCTTGTGGCCACTGGTGGCTACAGTGATGACTCACGCGAGATGCCATGTGGCTGCCGGTGGCCTCATGCTTTTGTCTGTTTATTATTTTTTGCTTTATCATTTTTCTTTTCGTTGTAACAACACATTTAGTATTGGATGATTGTTCTGAGGTAACTGAGCTGAGGCAGCCAGCATCCTCATGGCATCCCGAGGTAAGGCGTTCCACCCATACGCCTTCTGCTCGCTGGCATCCTTAAAAAAAAATTTCATAATATTGATGTGTACACTTATATGGAAGTGCAATAAAACTACTTCTTAAAATAGATTTTCAAGAATTTTCTTTATTATGTTTTGGTAATAGTAGTAAAACTTCTATATATATATACTGCCTTGGGATTCAACGTGTTAAAAGACAAAGTTAGGATGCCATTCAAAAAGCTCTGTGTGCCAAATAGAGCGAAGTGGTACTTTACACCAGGGCAAAGACTGCTATTATATAAAACACAAGTCTGGCCCTATATGGAGTATTGTTGTCATCTCTGGGCAGGTGCACCTGGATATCAGCTTGGACCTTTTGACTCAGCTCAAAGATGAGCTATGAGAATCATCAGTGATCCCAAACTCACTAGCAGTATTGAACCTTTAAGTTAAAGGAGAGATTTTGCCTCCTTATTTGTCTTCTACCGCTTGTACAATGGGTTGTGTTCCGAGGAGTTGTTTGATATGATTCCCACAGCCATTTTCTACCATTGCACCACTTGTCAACGGCAGGGAGTTCATCTTTACACATTGGCACCTCAATGGTCACCTAAAGTGCGGTTTCAGAGGAATTTCCTCTAACAAACGCTCTGATTGTGGAATGAACTCCCTGCTGAGGTTTTTCTGAAAGATTACAGTATGGGGTTCTTCAAGAGGGGAGTGAGTAAATTTTTGAAGGGTCAGCAATGAATATGTGTTATTCCTGATGTTACAGGCGTCCATAGGCAGCAGTAATCGCTTACCATCAGACGGGCTGTAAACTTGTTTGCTACCATCATGGTATAAAAAAAAATTCAAGATATAAACTAGAGAGAGGTGTTAAATAGGTTGGATCGCCACAAACATAGTAGATTTGACTGTGGTAAACATTGCTAATGTAGTTGATTGATTAAGTCTAATCTAGTCTATGACCCTTTGAACCTTAGTGCATTAATACTTCATCCTTTATGGGGATTTTGTAAATGATGACTAACAGATTATCAATCAATTCAGATAAGGACAATAAATTTTTATATATAGGTTTTAAGTATTAATAACTTTAATTTTATCTATAATAATAACAGTTATTTCATATGTTTATGACTGCCTTGATGTGCTCCTATGCTATATACTAATATAAAAAGAAGTTTTTCTCTATAAAGTATCTATTTGAAAAATTCATGATTAGAATTATTTATTTTTCTAAATATGCCAGTGCCACAGAAAAAGGTACCATATGGCGTTCTATATAAGTGCTCCCATATGCAGTTTTTTCAGTGGTTTGTTTTAATAATATATGCATTTTAGTCACTTTGATTCCATACATGTTTCGGAATTTAATGGGAGCTTAGTTACTAAATAATAATTTGTTGTACATAAGCAGGCTTATGGAAGGTTCTTACCTCAAAATCCCATTATGTAGGATCTTTAAAAGTGTACCATGAACATATTAACAAATAAAGCGGAACAAACTAACAACTAATGCGGGAGACCGGGGTTCGATTCCCCGCCGAAGAGCCAGGGAAAAGGGCGTGAGTGTGTATGTATGTAAACTAACAAATAAAGCGTATCAAACTAACAAATGCAAAAGTATGGTATACAACACAATAGACGTTGAACTTAACTAACCCCTAAAACATATAGGGAAAGAGGTCAGTTGCCAAATCCAACTCACCTCAGCAGCATTCAGGAAACTTCGAAAACCGAGAAAATCTCCTCGACAAAATTATTGCAACAACTTAATATTTTAATTACGCTTATTAGGCTGTTCAATGACTGCATTTTGCTATTGATGGGTTCTTGTCCGTACGTCCGTACGTCCCTGTCTTACAGGCCTCATAAGAAAGCTCAAGGTTACCCATCGAACTATGGAAATAAGTCTGTGAGATAAGATCTGCAATGAGTTAATCTGCAGAAAAATAAGAGTCATCAATGTGGCTCAAAGGATTGTGAGTTTTAAAAGTGGTAGTAGGTGGGGCACATCGCTTGAGGAACTGATGAACGTTGAGATCCTAAAATGTTGGAATGGCGACCCTGAACCGGGAAGCGTGGACCCCCGACTAGGTAGAGCGATGACCTAATTAGGGTCCCGGGCGGTCCATAGTCGCTCGGTGTAATGATCATTAGAGGAGGACTATGTCTAGCAGTGGACGTCTGTGGGTTGATATGACAATGATGATTATGAAAAACATAAATCCAACAAAAAAATTGATCAGAATTGTCTGTATTTTCAGTGATATTTACATTTTATTGAGAATTTGATATGAATCCATAATATAGGCCAAATCAGTCATATTGTTTTAAAATCTAGGGGAAACTTACAGAATAAATTTCCATGATCAGATCAAACATATTTTATCCCGCGGAAATTTACAGAATAAATTTCTATGAACATATCTGACATAACATGATAACGAATTGATATAAAACTTATGTATGCAGCATTAATGTAGTCAGTTCAAATTCTTCTTAACTTATGGCGCTTAACCGATTTGATGCAATTCTGGCAATATCCATTGTGGGAAAGTATCATATATTATAAAATTATTAAATGACAAATTTTGTAAATTAAATATATTAAAAAAAAACTACTCAGATCGACTAATTAAGGGTTTTTTTGAAACTAAATTCGTCGATGTTTGTTTGTTTATTCGATCTTTACGCAAAAACCAACCGGTAGCTTTTAGTCAAACTATCACAGGTTTAAAGGTACTATTCTGATTTAAATACTGCGGCATGTTTCATCAAAATCGGTCTAGTAGAATTAAAGATACAGCTTTATCCTTGATTTAGTAGCCGCCTTTAAGGTACGAGAGCTCAAGTAAAAGTTTAACATTTTTATTTTAAATCTATGATTGTTTCGAAATTTCCCATGTAGTGGAAACCAACATTCACGCGGGCGGAGCTGCGGAAAAGTTAGTAATATATATAATTGCACTGATGAAATCTTATTGGTATATTAAAATAAATAAAAATAACACAACATTGTGTAATTTTGTAAAAAAATAATTTCAGTAATACATATTGGCGGGTTAAATTTGTTGTATTATAACTTTTCTATCTCGTTCTACTGGGAATACGACGAGTAACCTTGTATAGGTAGTAAACAAGGACAGTGCATTTGATTTGCTGATCAGGGAACATACTGATACTTAAATATTTATGTGTGCACGCGTTGAGCCAGCGCCTCTTGAAAAACCGCTGGTGTGTTTGCCTTTTTATTCTCACTACTAGTTAATGCCCGCGGCTCCGCCCGCGTGAATGTCGGTTTTCAACTACGTGGGAAATCCCGACACGATTATAAATTTATATAAAACTAGCTTTAGCCCGCGGCTTTGCCCACGTGAATGTCCGTTACCCGCTACATGAGAAATGTCGAAACAATCATAAATTTATATAAAAATACTTAGAACCACTGTTATTTGACCTCTCGTACCTTAACGGCGGCTACTAAAACAGGGATCAAGCTGTATCTAAATTCTGCTGGACTGATTTTGATAATAAATCCGTCGATGTTTGTTTGTTTGTTTGTACGGGTTTCACGCAAAAACCAGCGAGCAGATTTTGGTCAAACCATTACAGTCTTAAAGATATTATTCCGACTTAAATACTGCGGCATGTTTCATCAAAATCGGTCCAGTAGAATTGAAGATACGGCTTGATCCCTGTTTTAGTAGCCGCTGTCAAGGTATACGTAAGTAAAAGTGATTTTTAGGCTTTTATATAAATCTATGATTGTTTCGAAATTTCTCATGTAGCGGAAAACCGACGCGGGTGGAGCCGCGGGAAAAAGCTAGTTATTTTATAATAGTATAGATAATTAAGAAAAAAAAATATTTCTTTAGATTGGTAGTGATTTAATTAATGGCTATCATAATGTACTGATTACAGTGAGTATCACTGTGATTCATAAAACAATAAATTATAAAACTTTGGAAAATAATGTGATGTTTTTCAAAATTTAGTGATATATTGTTTTACGAATCATAGTCATAGACCCAGACCTTATATAATAATTCATCATCATCATTATTTCAATCCACAGACTTCCACTGCTGGGGAAATAGACCTCTTAATGATCACCACACCTAGCTGCTATGACCTGCCTGAATCCACATTTCCAAATGCCAACGACTTTAAACCAGGTCATCTGTCCGCCTAGTTGGGGCTCTACCCGCATTAGGCTTGACGGTTCGGGGTCGCCACTCCAACACATTAAGATCCCAACATCCAACGGTTCTGCGAGCTAAGTGCCCCGCTCACTGCCATTTCAGATTTGCGATCCTTTGAGCTACGCCGGCGACTTTAGTTCTCCTGTGGGATAATCTCATTGCGAATTCTATCTCACAGGGAAGCTCCGAGCATAGCTGCTTTTTCTATTGCTTGCTGTGTGACCTTGAGGTTCTGAAACCGTAATAAATAAATAGTCAAAAAAAATAAATAGTCAGTGGCCATGTCTCAAATCCATAGGTCATCACTGGCAATACGCACTGATTGGATATGATAATTAATCGATATTATTTTGTTTTAGGATAGAATAGATTAATCTTTATTGCACAACAAAATAAAAAAAAAATACATAATAAACAAGAAATAATGTACATTCGTTGTTTATTTTTCATACATCAAGAAAGCAACAGATTTATGTCATTTTTTACTTTATTATACTATTAAAAGAGGTGGGGATTCAAATGCGTTCTATTACAGAAGAATCAGCAGGTTCTGTGGCATTTAAGAAATGCGTGCTTGACGCGGATGGAGCTTCGAATACAGCCACTATCATTACAAATTTAATATTTTTTAAATCAAAATCTAATAAGAAATTAATCCATGTAGTGATGATTCCATCCAAGTATACAAGTTTGTTTGGAAAGGTATAAATAAATAGGATTATTTAAATATCATTTGTAGGAACAATGAGGCTGGCGTGTTTAATACTAAACAAAAGCCTCAAAAAAAAAAGATAAAAATAAATAAAAATAATAAGAAATTAATATTTTGTTGTTAATAAACATTCTATCTCTACAGTCATTATAAAACAAAAGTATTCATAGTATCACTATGTACAAAGTTTTGTACCCAATGACTATTTGAATATTTATTGTCACTAAATTTACGCAATTATCATATTGTTAGAAATATGATATATGACACATTTTCACACATGACACACTTTCGGAATAATGGAACATTATAAAAACCATCAATTGATTGTCTTAGTGAGTAATGTACAAACTCTTTTTTTTTAGGTTTCGCTAAATAAAAAAACGTATCAAAAACTTAAAATTCTGCCTTTTATTTTGGGAAGAGCCACTGTTTTGGTTATAACTAACTTATTGTGAATTTAAGACCAGATGTCTTTTAGCTTTATCGTCTCGTATTGAAGCTCGTGCTTATCAGTTTGTATCTGTGATATATTATCGTGAGTGAGTCGCGATAATAACCTTGTTTGCATAATAATAGCCCTTTGTAATATTTTACAAACAATTTAATTGACAGCGGTTTACATATGCATGCAACTTGGTAAATATGTAGGTTAATTATTTGAGACAAAACTTTTTATAATGGTAACTTTGTAACATTAAAGTCCATTGCATTAATAGATTAAGGTCGATATTGGTAAAAACTTAGATGGGTCAGGTAACACCAGCTGACATGAGTTGGGGGTTCTGTGGAGTGCCGCCTGTTGTCGCAGGACTGCTATCGTTAAACCCTTCAGATACCCACCAGATCACTTCATCAGATTATTGCTTGCGGATTATCTATATATTATGTTCTATGGTGGTTTAAGAGGTGATTTTATATTTATATATTGTCTGTTCAAAATATTCTAGTTGATATTTTGGGCACGAAGCGCGTTTTTGCACGACTGGTTTAGAAAGAGTTCTGTCTAAAAAGAGCAGCGAAAGCAGTTTGCCGAAGACATGATTACAGAGCTTCCTCGCACCTCACCTTCATGAAACGCACAATAATTGGTGACGAGACATGGGTTTACGAATATGACATGCGAACAAGTAAACAGTTTTCAGGTTCGGAACGGCTCTTCGAAATCGAGCCGACACTCAAAAACTGCGACAAAATTACTTAAAAATAAAGATTATACTGAGTGTTTGTTTACCGCGGTGTAGCTCACTCAGAATTTTTTCCAAAAAGACTAACACTGAAAAAAGAATATTATTTAGACGTTAAGAGGCGTTTACGCAAGAGCATCCGCCTAAAACGCTCAGACTTTCAGCGTACCTAGAGCCCGGACATCATCTTTGTGGCATCCAGACCCGCTTGTCTTTGTTTTTGTTAGTGATTTTTCTCCACCGGAACCACAAAGGATGGGATGAGGCAAGGATATGTAGGAAGATAGAGAATTTTCTGCAATTTCTGAACCTATATCTAACAAATTTTTTACAAAATATCAGTTACGGCTTTTCTCACGATGACGGCAGCTAGTAATGGTTCATTGGATGATTTTGTCAAGGAATAGTATCCTCTTCGTCTTTCTATGAAGAACTGGCCGAGGCGAAGCAATCAGTTTCGATTTTCACTAGTTTCCATTTACAGTGAAATTTCGTTGGCTAAGAAATTAAACATTCGTTGTATGGAGTAATACATATACAAATACTTCGATACGCTTTGTAGTCATCAAAAGTACATAACAAGCAACAATTCATTATTAAATACCTAAACTTATAAGGTACTTTTAGGTTAAGAGCTAGTATAGATAAACGTTTATTGCATTAAACGCGCGTTAATACTTTTAACACTTAGCGGTTTCGCGCAGTTTTGTACGGTTGTTGGGTCACAGTTACACATAGCCCCAAACTGGAATCCCCATTATCTTGGGAACTAGACAACTATAAATACACATAAATACAACTGAATGGCGATGTTGCTTTTACTTTTAATCGTGTCAAATTTCGAAAACCAGTTCATATCACATCTCCTCGAATCGGCTTTCTATGGTGGTTCAGTCAAAATCAAACTCATACAGAAAAAAAAACTTTTATTTATTACTAGGCTTCGCCAGCGTGCATGTCGGTTTTCGCGATAAATGGAAAATTCCGAAATAATTACAGGTTTAAAAAAAGTCCAAATGCCATTTTTACTTGAGCTCTCGTAACATAATGGCGGCTACTGAAACTGAGATTAGGCTGTATATCCAGTTCTACTTGACCAATTTTGATGAAACAGGCTACAATATTTAAGTTGGGATTCTTTTAAGACCAATTGGTTTTTGTGTGAAGCTCGAACAAACAAACTGACGCAAAGAAATGGTTTCGGTTTCAGAAACCCTTAATTAGGAGTTAGATTTTTTGAAATATAATGTACACATAGTGAAGTTTTACAATTTTATAATAGTATAGATTATTTTAACAATTTCGAAAACTTAAAAAGTATTTATATTTAAGTAGTGCATGAATTTATAACAGAAATGAATTCCGTATACAGAATATATAATAAAATACAGAAATTACCAATAAACTATATAGAATAAAGATTAATATTATCTGTATATATAAAAATCAATCGCCGTGCATTAGTTTCGCAAAATCTCGAAAACGTCTGGACAGATTTCAATATTTTTTTTTATTCGCCTTAATACAGAAGTGATTTATGAAATAATTAAATTACGAAAAATCCAAAGAAACAGCGGAAAAATCGAAGCAATTGTTTTAGATGGTACAAAGTTTAGCGGGTCAGTTAGTTTAGAATAAATATTTCCAAGTTAAAGTTTCGCAAGTTGGTAATTAAACAGATTCGATTTTAAATTGAGAAAAGAAAAAAAAAACATATACATAGAATGACACAAAAAAGCACGCGTGGTTGTGCTCAATCAAATGTCTGATTTTTATGTGTAATTTTTGGTGAAATAGTTCTTATTTCACTTTTAGCTTATATTTCGGTCTTTGTCAATATGCGCTTCGTTTTTCAAGATGTAACAATTTTGAATTAACTCTTGTTTCATTTCTGTATTTCCATTAATTAATATGAATCATGTATATTGTTCCAGGTGAAAATTTACTATTCTCTAGTGTGAGCTGACGCTTGTTTGCTGAATACTGGAGGATACGGAACCATTGGCTCTTGGGGATAGGATGTCAGTGCTGAATCAGAGTGGAGAAGAGCAGGTAAGCAATAGAGTGTCTCTATAAAGTGTAAATTATGTACAAGAGCTATGAGACTAATTTATGGCGCATACACGTCTTACATAGTTTTCACTATCGTAAATAGTGTTGTCCAGTTTCAGTCTTACGGAACTGCAACAAAATCGATTTTAGTCTTGCAATCTATCGAGATTTCCATTCTGAATACAACTTTGTACTATTGACAGACTTGAAACATGATGGATTCCGAAAGCTTTTCGCTTCCAAGTAGTAATCATAGTGAAACGAATTCTTATATTGTAGCCGCCGGTCGTTGCACACGAAACGCAGCCCTATAGTGGTCATGCTTCAAGCATGTCGTTAGTACGAGCCGTACTCTAAAACCGAAAACAACGGCTATATGGTGATAGAGTTTGGAGTGAACAAGCTCATAGAGTAGGCATCATTAACAGCAAATAGCAGTGATACGAGAGCTAACGGCAAATAGCCGTGATCCGAGAGCTAACGCCAAATAGCAGTGATCTGAGAGTTAACGGCAAATAGCAGTGATCCGAGAGCTAACGGCAAATAGCAGTGATCCGAGAGCTAACGGCAAATAGCAGTGATCAGAGAGCTAACGGCAAATAGCAGTGATCCGAGAGCTAACGCC
>WUAW01004775.1:14348-26523 GCA_017165845.1 Thaumetopoea pityocampa | reverse complement strand
TGATGACTGGTGGACGTTGGGGTCCTAAAGTGGTGAACTGGCGTCCCTAATCGGAAAGTGTAGTGCCGACTAGGTGGACCGGTGACCAAATGAAGGTTGCGGGCATTCTGTGGATGCAGGCGGTCCATAGTCCAACAGTAGATGTCTGTGGATGATGATGATGAAAATAAAAAACTTTGAATCATTTACTATGTACAGGAAGATATAATCAATTCTTTAAAAGAAGTTACAAGAAACCTACGAAGGTTACATAAAGTAAAACATTCTTCCAGTTTTTTTTGTGATAAATTTCACTACATTATTATTAAAATTCTGTATGTTTTCATTCACAATCTTTCTGTGAATACTCATTACCTACTTATTGCAAGACCATTAAGGTCACTTTCTACCATGGTACTTCTGAGCCAGGTTTTAAGTCGTCTCACTCTGCTAAGGAATGGCTCTAGAGTACACGTTGTGTACAGTGGAGCGATCAAACCTTTTAATGAATCTCTTTCAGCTGTCCTCTCCTGCCTCCCTTTTGGTTTACGTTCTAGCGGACTATAATAAAACTTATTTACTGTATCTGTTATATTTGAGTCGCAAAAAAGATCTCTCCATAGACAGTTTGGATACAGTGCAAGCTAGGTAGTACGAGTTTTGATGAGTTTTGCCTCACAAACATGGTTGAGATTCCACCAGCTAGATTAATGTAAGTATTATTGAATTAAAATTAGGACGAAGTTATGTTTACTTTGTCAAAACAAACTTGTTATCCAAGTGTAACTCTCCGCCAGGCACACATGGATACATTATAGCAAATGTATGTACACGTACGGCACAGTTATAAACATTAACTTCCGACTGCCCACGGCCGTCCGAACAAATCGAATAATATGAAAGGTTACATAATACATACATTTTATTGCTCCGATATCGTGTCGGCGCCCGACGTCATTATCTTATCGGATAATTTGAAAATGCGCAGGGTTTATGTATAGGTCGGTTAACTAAAGCTGCCACGTTCACAGCAGTCACACTAATGCAATTTCACTATACAGTGTGTTTAAAAATAAATGATTTTCATTGAAAATGCAATAATTCAAAATAATGAGCAGGTTGTGAATAAATGAAGAATTTGTATTATTTATCTCGTTATATTACATTATTATGTAAAATAATGCAATATAACGAGATTATTACTTTTAATCTTCTAATCAAAATTGTAAATTAAATTATTTTCATCGCTCAAATAACATGATGTTTCACTGTCGGGATTTCCTAGTGTTATTTTATTATATTATGAGTCAGTGAAATTATCCGCTTTTGGTTCTAGTTGGATATTATTCCTCTTGTTCTCACGTTTTTCTCCAAAAGTCACTAAACATATCAAGAGACTCAGCTTCTTTTCTAAATAATTATATAATTTTTTTTTTAAATAAAACTTAACATTTTGCGATGCAACTTTACTCTTAATAATATCCCACAGTAACTCTATGGGTTGAATTCTGTGTGGTAGGGTAGTAGGCGCAGTACACTGTGTCCGTGATCTTTGAGGATTTTATCAAATATCAATTAAACATGGTTTGGCTTATTTTTTTTAAATAATATCATATAGTATTGATTTTGTGTTCTTTCCTGGGTATGACATATTATACTTGTCCAACCAAGCTAATATGTCGGCTTTTCTTGAACAAGAAGCAGGGACTGGATCTGATACGACGTTGTGGTATGATACGTTATCGATTACTAAAACTGGCGATAAATTTGGAAGAAGTTTCTCTTTGATTCATTTTTTATATGTTTATTACCATTTAACTTTACTTCCGTTTACTTTTTTGGATAGATAAGCAAAGTTTTTCGAAAGAATCCTTATCCCCGACAGGCATGACAATCACTAGCATATCACCTTTGGAATAGTCGTAGGTACTTTACAAGCTTCGTTCGTTTTGTCGAACCATGATCATGGCAACGCATGTGAGCTGTGAATGTAAGATTTATCCGTATATATTGGTCGGCGTTGTGATCTATATTTTTGTAGTTTGGAAAGATATAATGTTGTTTTGAGTCTGATATGACTTTTTTCACACAGTAGGTTTTTATTATTTTGTGTCTTTCTCTATCTAAAAAATAGCCTCCGAACGATCTTCCTTAATGTAGAAATGGCACCCTCAAAGTTAATACACTCTTTCAACACTTCTAATAACTTTTTTTAATGTCGGAAATGCACACTGAATCAGATGGAAGTTGTAGATAGTTCGTCTTATGACTTCTTGGTCAAAATTGTCTACTGTAGATTTTTTTGCTAACCTTGGTCAACTTTTACCCGGTGTTCTGAAAGTATCTTTGTACAGGCGACAATGTTTTGGATACTGGTGGCTCTCCTTTGCTATAGGTTGTGACGTTGACGCTTAACAACCGCTGTAACTTGATTGCGTACTTCACAAACAATTCCTTGAACAATTTTCTAAGAAACAGCAGTCGCTTTTGATGTCAAACCGTGCAAATCTTTCATTAAACGGTCTCCACATTACTGTTTTTATTATAAAGCATAAAATAGTTAAAAGCATTGTACACTATTTCACGAGATTGTCTATTAATTTTTTGCCGGAACCAATTCTTTCAGAAGTCATTTTATTCTAACCTCCAAATACGTAAACAATCACAACAATAACATTATTGTTGTTGTCGCACATGCGTCGATTGATACGTGACAGACGCTAAAGGACGAATGTAAAAAAGACATCATCTGTATTTTGAAACAGTTGTAAACGCAAAACAATAACTGTGTCCTTCATATTCATAAGCTTGGACCCGCGCGAGAGAGATGGATAGACTATCTATGATGCGTATGCAGTGTGACGTCACTTCGCGCGCTTATTCACTGACACCATACAAGCGTAATGTTGAACGTCTTTTACTTGCTCAGTGGTTGAACGTGCTACCTTTAGTTAACGGACCTATAGTAATAAGTACATTTGTTATCTATGCAGTGTATAGTAAACACGTATTATGAGTATTTGGTCACGATATTTCTAGAACTGTGATATTTATCGATGCTACAGCTGCCAACGATATACAAACCGGCTATGTTCGGTGACGAGGTAATTTTACGTTCAATAGATTGGCTCGAAAACTTTCCGTGGAGGCAAGAAAATGCAATAAAAGCAGAGACGAATAAATATGAGATATGTTTACAAGTGAAGGACTTTGCACCAGAAGAAATAAGTGTGAAAACAGCTGATGGTTTCATTATAGTCGACGCTAAACACGAAGAACGGAAAGATGATTACGGATACATTTCAAGACAATTTATAAGGAGGTATCAACTACCGGAAGGATGTCGCGCGGATAATATTAAATCCAGATTAACTTCTGAGGGTTTCTTAATCATCACGGCTCCTCGGCAGCCGGACTCCAAACATGACACTGCAATACCTGTGACACACGAAGTGACAAAACCAAAATCTAAATTGTGATTTTATTGTTAAAATGAAAGTGGATTTAACCAATAATTGATAATTAGCTATTTCCACATTGAAACAGTGCGGCAGATAGCTAATTTAATGTATTGATATTGATATTGTATTTTAATGTTTGGTGTTTGGGGAAGACAATCTACTTTTTAATAGGTACGGTTTTTTTTTTGTAACAAGTGGTTATTATATTGGCAATAAATTTATAATTCTTTCGAAAGTTTTATTTCATCCCCGGTCCATATTCGTCCCCACTACAGGGGCATGGAGGTCTTTTAAGGAGGGGATCGGACCGTGGTCTACCACGCTAGGCTGGTGCATGTTGGAAGACACACACCCACGATGGCATGCAAGTTTCCTCATGAAGTTTTTCTTTGTCTACAATGTAGACCGTACATAAGAAAAAATCCGGTACGGGACCGGGATCGAACCTGCAACCTTTTCGATCGCGAATCGTGCTTAGTACTACTTGACCATCAATGTACTAATTTTGGATACTTCACACACATTAATTTAGTCCCAAACCAGAAATCCCTGTATCTTGGGTATTAGCATTTGTGCTTTTCAGACAAAGCTTGTTCCCACCAGGATTCGAACCCGGGACTCATTGGCACAGAAGGCAGGGTAACTGCCTCCTGCGCTAATCAGTCGTCAAATTTTACTCGTATGTAACTCCAATTAATTAATATCCCATGAGACCAGAATTCTACTCAGCATACCTTTGAAGAGTACCCTGAATCTTGGTCATCCCGACTGCAGCGGACTTCTACCTGTTAGCACTAGTCTCTTATAGAGCATAGGTGGGCGGCGTGCGGGGGGAGCCCCCCCCCCCTCCTGATATATTAAATTTATAATAAACTACCTTCTGCCCGCGGCTCCGTCCGCGTGAATGTCGGTTTTCTGCTATATCGGAAATCCCGACACAATCATAGATTTTTATAAAAAATAGAATAGATTTAATTTTAATTATGTCTGTTATGCTTTTAGGCTAAACCACTGAATGGATTATGATGAAATTTATAGACAGCTTAAATCCCAACAAATTTTATTTAATAACCCCATCAATATTGTTAATATTTACTCATATATTGAATCTGATTAATCTTATCTATCTATCTATATTATTACAAAACTTTTAAATGTCAAATTTTCAAAAATCAAAGATATTCAAGATAAAAACACTACTCAAATCGACTAAGGGCTTCTGAAACAGAATCCGTTGATGTTTGTTTGTTTGGGCTTCACGCAAAAACTAACGGGTAGATTTTGATTAAACTGTTACAGTTTTAAAGGTACTAGTCCGGCTTAATTAATGCGGCATATTTCATCAAAATCGGTCTAGTAGAATAGAAGATACAGCTTGATCCCTGTTTTAGTTGTCGCCGCTTAGGTGAGAGAGATCAAGTAAAAGTGGTTCATAGACTTTTTATATAAATCTATGATTGTGTCGGGATTTCCCATGCTGCGAAAAAACGACATTCAAGCGGGCGGAGCCGCGGGCAAAAGCTAGTACTATTATAAAATTGTAAAACGTCATTATCTGCACATTAGAGATATTTCAATAAACCTGAGATCGATTATCTAAGGCCTTAGTTTCCAAAGTGGTCCAGGTGGATTCCCAGAGGTCCACGGGAGACTCGACGGGGGTCTACGTTGGGGTACGCAAATTTCCATAGTTATATCTATTCTTCACATTTTTTGTCGAGTTTTGTGAATATGGTAGAAATGTAGCTGCAGGGGGTCCACCGGAACCAGCTAAATTTTGAAGGTGGTCTATGAGAAAAAAAAGTCTGGGAACCTCTAATCTAAGGGCTTCTGAAATCAAACCATCTTTTATTTCTTTGCATCTTTTGGTTTGTTCGAGCTTCACGCAAAAACCATCGGTTACATTTTGGTTACACTATTTTATTCTTAAAAATACTATTCTAAGTTAACTACAGTAATAGGTTTCATCAAAATTGGTCAAGTAGTAGTGATGATATAGCCTGATCTCCGTTGCAGTAGTCGCCATTATTGTACAAGAGCTCAAGTAAAACTTGTTCTTGGACTCCTTTGTAATTATATAATTATTTACCGCGAAAACCGACGTTCACGCTAGCGGAGCTGCGGTCAAAACTTAGCGCGTGTATAAAGATGCAATTTGAACAACCTGCAGTTTCGCTGGGACTTGCTTCTTGATCATTTATAACTTAAAATTTGTTCTACACGTGGTCGTCTTTTATTTAATACTTAAAAGTATTACTTAGGTATTGATAGGGTTTCAGAGCAAAAAATTGCTATCAAAGCTATATGGCATTATCAGCGATATTTAATTTATGATTACATCATAGTATTAGTAATACATTAAAGTTCGGCCGTTGAGAGAATGCGTTTCTGACAGTTCCTATTCACATATTAAATGTCACTTTGAAGTGTCAATTCATGATATAAGTATTTTGATAATATACCACATATTGACTAATATACCACAAAATTAAATAAAAGTAATGTTTTATTATTNNNCGTTTTATTAGATTTTAGCTTAATATTTAATAAATAAAAAATACAGTATTATTTGACAGATGTCAGAAACGTATTCTCTCAGCGGCCACATTATAGTGGTGTTGTGTTTATAGACACGGCCTATATATACTTATGGGCACGATCGTAACGTCGCGGGTTCGATCCCGGCCCCGTAACACTGAGTTATTTCTAATTCATGAACGGTCTACATTGTAGACACCAATGTATTTAACGCAGAAGGAAAACTTCGTGAGGAAACCTGCATGCCCGCATGGGTGTACGAAGTCTATCAGTCGGTCTAATATTGGTCTAATCCCCCTCTTGATCAGGGGTGATCCGTGCCCCTGTAGTGGGGATGAATATGGACTGGGGATGATTAGTATATCTTCTTTGTTGGGATTTGTCTATATCGAATTTCACGAAAATCGGTTCACTGGTTTAGTTATGTAATAGATAAACAAACATTTTCACATTAGTAGTAAGTATTAGTATGGTTATAATATTATTACTAAAGTGTAGATCTTCAAAAGCGCCTGCCAAGCGTGGGGATTATGTTTATTCACTCCTTAAAAAGGATCTCCTTTTAATCCTTCCACGTGATGATGAAAGTATTTATTATATTGTACTCAGAAGGATAAAACAAATAAGTATTTTGAAAATTAAATAAAAATTTGAGCCACAAGCAAGGCTAAAAATCTGTCCGTCAATTCGTTACGTATTCGTTCGTATCTCAATACGTTAACTTGCGTCGGCGAGCCAAAATAAACGTGATATCCTAACTAATATTATAAATGCGAATGTGAGTTTGTTTGTTTTTGTTACGCTTTTACTCCTTAACTATTCAACGGATTATCATGAAATTTTGTAAGTACATTTTCACGGATACAGAGAAGGACATAGGGTACCTTTTATCTTGAAAAAAGAAATTTCTATAGGGACAGAAAAATATAGTTTTATATGGTGATCCAACATCAACGATGAATGGATGAGGCCGCGGGTAAAAGTTAGTTCAATATGATTTCAGTGACGTGGTTTTGCGATAGGGCTCCACCTCCAGTGCATAGATAACACACGTGTCTGACACATTCCCATCTGTCACCACGCCGATATCATAACGTTTTACGCATTAGCTAATTGATAAGTATAATAATTATCATTATTTCGACTAGATAAATTAATTTTTCTATGTAAATTTCCAAAACTGATTTTATGTCAAACTGTGTAAGGAATAAATTTATTGAACCGTTATGCGAAATTTGTCAATAGCACTTTAGTCGTTTTGCCAATGTGTTAAGGTGCTATATCTCATAGACCAATATGTTATACTACATCGCATGATAAGTAATTTTATTTGCATTCTTGGCCTTGAAACTCAATTCGCCGGCTACTATGAAGTAGTACAGTCGTGCCTGCGTTGATCGGTGTGGAAAACGGTCTGTATTCTATTTCTTTTTATTAATCTCAATTAATAAATTGAATAATCGTTATGTTATAACGGTCTACATTCTATTTTTTCTTCTTATTATAAGTCTTATTCTTGCTATCTATGTTTTTTTTCTGTTAATATTTTCTAGTTAAATTTGCCGCGGTTTTAAAGATATTTTATTGTTTTCTGGAACTTACCGAGAGTCAAATCTTAGTGTCATTAATAGAGACGAAGAATACGTATATTTATGCTGTTTTGTTAATAAATATTCGGCTAAAATAATAATTAGTGCATTAGTTTATTATTATTATATATTATTTATTATTTCATCAAAATAAACAAAATAATAATAATAATAAAATAATAATAATAATAATATAAATAATAATATTATATATTATTATATATTATTATTATATATTATTATTATATATTATTATATTTTATTATTATATATTATTATATTTGTAATAACTGTTTTGTTCTGTCATATCATTCCACATTTTCTTTTATTCTGTGAATGCACCTACTTTTTTATCTCTACAGTACCCTAGGGTTTACTAGAAGAAAATGCCTGAGGCATTAAATCCGCCTTTACATCTATCTACCCTAATTTAAAATAGTTACATGTCAAATTTTCAAAAATCAAAGATATTTAAAATACTCAGATCGACTAATTAAGGGCTTCTGAAACCAAATCCGTCGATGTTTGCTTGTTTGTTTTTTCAGGCTTCACGCAAAAACCAACGAGTAGATTTTGATTAAACTATTACAGTCTTAAAGGTACTATTCCGGCTTAATTAATGCGGCATGTTTCATCANNNNGGTAAAATTGAAGATACAACTTGATCCCTGTTTTAGTATCCGCTGCTAAGGTACGAGAGGTCAAGTAAAAGTGGTTATTGGTTTTTTTATATAAATCTATGATTGTGTCGGGATTTCTCATATAGAGAAAAACAGACATTCACATGGGCGGAGCCGCGGGCAAAAGCTAGTAAATAAATAAAATTGTTTTAATCAACTACTGTCCCACTGTAGTTCACTACAGGGAAGGGGGATTAGGCTGTAGTCCACTGCGCTGTTATAATGAGGGTTGGCGCTGCCTCTATAATCAAATATATTTAGATCTTGTAACTGAGCATAATTTCCCTTCGAATCTCCAGCACAAACAATGACAATGCAAACGGAGACGTTCGCGGAGTACATCTTGGTGGAGTACCGCTGGGTGGTGGTGCTGCTGGCTCTGCTGCCGCTCTCCGCGCTCTGGAAGGTGTGCTCCACGTGCAGGAACTACGTAGTGTTCAAACTCAACAGTGCACCGAAGCTACACGACAGGAAAGTAAAGGATGTACAGAGACAGGTGAGCGTACAGAGACAGGTCAGAACTTTTGATAGATTTATCAGTCCTTTATTTCCCTTACAACTCGGGCGAAAACCATCATTAGGTAGTAGAAGTATAAGTTACAATATCCACCACATTGATGGGATTTTGCTAGAATTGGCATAAAGTATAACGTACAAGAGTATGAAAAACCCAAGGTTCGAACCCGCAATCTCTTGATTGCAAGTCGGATCTATTATCCTACCCTAACTCGTCAGATTGATAGTCCAAATATATTGGAAAATATCGTGAATTACCCAAAGAATTGTGTAGACCTAAGCCAGGAGTTTTCACCTACCCACTGGTTCAATCATATTAGGGCCATCATAGGAATCGACATACCAAATGCTCTGAAACAAGCTGAAGATAGCCGCATGGAGGGAGCTACTGAAGGTTGCTGTCAACGCGTGTCATTATGGGCACGACCTTCAGAAATGATGTGGACGACAAAAAAGAAGTTAGGAGATAACAAAATCAAAAACCTGTAAATTCTAATATTAAATAATCTATCTATATGTATACATATACTATTATAAAATTGTTATATGTCAAATTTTTAAAAATCAAAGTTATTAATAACAAACTACTCAGATCGACTAATAGGGCTTCTGAAACAGAATTCGTCGATATTTGTTTGTTTGTTCAGTTAAACTGTTACAGTTTTAAAGGTACTATTCCAACTTAAATAATGCGGTATGTTTCATCAAAATCGGTCTGGTAAAATTGAAGATACAAGTTGATCCCTGTTTTAGTATCCGCCGCTAAGGTACGACAGGGCAAGTAAAAGTGGTTATCGGTTTTTTATATAAATCTATGATTGTGTCGTGGTTTCCCATGTAGCGAAAAACCGACATTCACGCGGGCGGAGCCGCGGGTAAAAACTAATTAAAAATAATAAGATATCCTATGTAATGTATTTCAGGTAAAAGCATGGCTAGCTGGAGACCGCAAGACCCGGCTATGCACTGCTCGCCCGACTTGGCAGACCATGTCCTTTCGTCACGGCGTCTACAAGAAAACTTTTACGAACATCAATGTCAACTTGATCGATATTTTAGAAGTGGATACTTTGAGTATGGTAATTACAAGTTGGACGAGCAAATATGTCGCTGTCTTATATGCCTATATTTGATGATCTACATTCTAAGGATATTGACCATAAATATCAAGAAAACCCTGCCAGTAGGCGAAAGTATTTGATGTACTTATTCAAACTCAACAGTATCGGTTTCTTTGGGTTGTATTTTCCGTAGTATTTTTTTTTAATTTGGTCTGAATATACCTATACATAGAGGTAGCACAATTCGAACTGTGTCAAGACCTATCTTTGTTAAAATTATATTTAAGCGCATGTTGGACATATTGGCGATAGGACAGAACATAAAGGTAAGAGAGGCCTTCTCCTATAGCAAATGATAATTTGTTAGATGGATGATATTTGATAGATGATACGTCCAAATTCATGGAGGTGAAGATTATAGTGATATTATTTCATCACAACACTATCCTGATATCCCAACATTGGCTACAATATTCAAGACGCCACTGCAGAGACTACAGCAAATATAAAACTACAACAAATTTCTATGGAAGATGCCCAACAGTAGAATTCTAAGAACTGATGATGCTGATGATAGGTATATAGAGAATGTTATTTGTAATCATCACAAAGTTTATAGCTACAAATTTTTGAATATTATAAATTTTCTCTGCTCTTTATAGAAAAAAGAAAATTTATTAGATATTGCACTCTTTACCGCATTCAAAATAGTATTGAACAAATCAATATTAATCATATGTTAGTTATTAAAGAAAAAACTCTGAGTATAAATTGTTTGAGTTGTCGTTACAGGCTATAGTATGAATCTAGAAGATGATAAATCTATGATAAGTTTAATTGTCCTCAATAACTCTGAACAGTCAACCCTGTTACTACAAATAATTAAAAGATACCTATTAGGGTCAGCGGGGCAATGTGGAGGTAAATAAATCCGTGAATCTTCAGTTACATACATTAATATACACACGAATCCTTATTTTAATATTACTTCGGAGTACCATAATTACATAAACGGAACTACAGACTATATACAGTTACAGACAATATATGAATTATATGAGTTGCCCTCAATAATACATAATATCAGATATCTGTCTTGGCTTGTGCACATTTCATTCAATTCTTAACAGAAAGTGTTGTTGTTTTCAGACGGTACGATGCGAGCCTCTCGTCACAATGGGCCAGCTGTCCCGAACCCTGGAGCCTTTAGGCTTGGCGCTGCCTGTTGTTCCCGAATTGGATCAGCTAACTGTGGGTGGTTTAGTGATGGGCACTGGTGTAGAGACTTCGTCTCATGTTCATGGGCTATTCCAACACATTTGCTTGCAGTACGAACTCGTATTAGCTGACGGTTCAGTTGTCACTTGCAGCAAGGTATATTTTGATCCTTTATTATACAATAAAATATAATAATCTAGTAGTATTACCATGCGCTGCCAAGTTTTATATTTCTAGTTAATATACAAGGTGCGCACTTCTGACATTTCGAAATTCAAGCGGTAAACATCGTAAGGAAACCTAAGGAAACCTTTCTTGACGGCGTGGTGACGTATGAAGTCTGCCCACTCATATTAGGCCAGTGTGGTGGCTAATCAATTTCATCACGAGAAGAGACGTGTGCCCTACAGTTTGACAGTAGTTGGATTGCTGATGATGATGATTATATCACAATCATATCACAAATTATTACACAGAATAAATGAATTTAAATCTTATAAATTTAGGAAACCTATATTGGATTAAAACTGCTCTTCTATGGTATAAAAGAATTTCATTATAGCAGTACTACAAAAATAAGTTACATCGGCCATTTTGTCGCCGCATAGTGGTGTTAACAAACTTATATTAAAACCGATTTTGAGCCCCAATTCAATAAAGACATTGTGGCACTGCGAGTAAAGTTGAAAATGTAATGACAGATGAACTCGTGTTATCTCGCTCGTAAGATCTGTACACTGGCGGACGCTACAATAGCGTGCTCTCGTTCAACCAATAGCCCACGAAGATTTTTCTCATACAAACGCACTGCCTTATAATTAGCTGATATGTTTCGCGCCTTTCAAAAAATGCTCATTGCGCGCGTACATCCTTGTAACTTATTATTGTTGTATTACTTTAGGCAAATAGTAAAATAGTTATGCAGAACAAAATAAATATAAGATTATCATAAAATATACAAAGGTATTACTGAAAGCTATTAATAATACAAAAGCTGTTACGAAATTAGGAATTAAGCTCACAGATAACACAAGAGTAATGGTTTAGTTTCCTAATAATTAAATTGAAAACTAAGGTGTACAACCAATGTGTGTTACCAGTGATGACTTACGGCTCTGAAACGTGGTGCTTCA
>WUAW01004771.1:37825-49467 GCA_017165845.1 Thaumetopoea pityocampa | reverse complement strand
AGTAGTGTAAAGATTTTCTATAAACACAGCCTACCAAGCAACTAAAATAAACGTCATGCGTTGTTCTGAGCTTAAAGCGAAACATTGTTTTATGGTTTTGAGAGGAATAAATTGGACGATAGTGCTATGAAATATTATTTAGTATATCGTAGGAAGGCTTTTAGGTGAGTTCAAAAGCAGTGGTTCGTTGGCTACCACATAAGCCTGTTACTATAACTAAAATAGGAAGTGTTTAATCACTAATTGAATTTCGTATAGGGGGCACATAATCACTTGTATTATGCATATAAGAGATTCTGCGAAGCATTTACGAGTTCGAGTCCTTTTTAATTTATGACTGTGATAATGGTGGTGAGCCATTTATGGCTATTATTATGAGAGGAAAATCTATCGTTAGCCGACATAGGATTTTATTTTATGACAATGACATAAATTAAGGTTTGTAAGTTCTTCCCATTTTGAACTCTGTTTCTCATATCACATCCAATGTCTGGTGAAATTGGTAATTTATATTCCTTTTTTTTCGTTGAAGGTATAATAATAGCGTCACTCTACATCTTCCCGTGAATGCTTAGCAGTATTCCATGAGAGCGTCATAGCAGCGTCTAGTTGAGATACTTATCTAGCTAGCAATAATCCTTTAAAATTTTGTAATATAATACTCAAGTCATCTACTTGACAAAGGCGCGTTACATTTTACTAATTCCACTCGTGAGAACATTGACGCTTAGTTCTTAATATAGCGTAACTGCTAATTATAATAGTTATGCTGTTACTGTTCATACGGGAGCGTCTGATGAGTAAAGGCCTGACGGTGAATTGTCATTCTACCATATCAGCATCTTTGTCTAGCTCCAAAATTTAACATATTTCTTCTTGCTTTTCGCGGATATAAACCTATATACGACTTCTTCAAACCGGATTGCGAGACTTCGGTCTCCTATTTACTCAAAGTCCACGGTGGCTTGTATCGACACATGGTCGAGGAGCTTCGAGATCTTTCTAGGATACAATACCGATGCCCTTCAGTGCGTTGTTCTTTCAAATTGACTTTCGTAGGCTGCGTCTTTTGGTTTGCTCGACACTCAAAGACTACTTCCCTATCAGTTTTGCATTATGTAGATTTGATTTCAGTTTGTTATTTCACATTACACTTATAAACATTCTACTTTTTTTGCTATTTGAGGTAAGACCGTTTTAATAGCTCTGATTGTGTTACATTATAACAAGATATAGATTAGGTCAGGGAGTACTTAGTCTTGTAGCTTATCCGGCAAATAGACTTAAGTATACGAGTAAGCGACCCCGGCCCGAGCTACTACTGTCTCTTCCTTCTCCTTCCGAGATAGTAGTATCCTATAGTTCTTCACTTAAATTCCATATTTTTTTCTCAATACACATTTCCCACCTCATCCTCTTTCCTTTCTTCTCTATTACGCCTATGAGAATGCAACGAGGAGCATTAATACTTTTGAACTTTATAAAATGGCGGCGTCGTGGTTCGCCATCCGACACGTCTCATTGCCCGCGGAGGCGAAATGTGGGCTGCGGATAACCATTTTGCTACATGAAACGATCGTAGCAGGTGGAAGGAAGTGGTCTCTGCCTATCCCAATGGGAAAGAGGCGTGACTGTATGTATGTATGTAGTATGTACTATGGTCTCTGCCTACTCTTATGGGATATCGGCGTGAGTGTATGTATGTATGTATAACAAAATTTCATTTTTAATTTTTCGAAAGCATCTTACAGATTATAAAGGCATCTTGACAAGACTGTGAACTTGGTATGCGAGCAAATGAAGCTATTTTCGGGACCGTTGGTATTTATTATGAGGGACCGCCCAGTCAAAGAAAATGACAGAATATGAGAACGCTCGGTTGATAACGGCCGAAAAGGTTTTTGGGGCGCGTAGTGTCAGAAGCGTTTGAAAAAGTATCATGAATCGTCGTCTCTATACAGTCGTAGTGCAAAGTGACGTGTATCAGGCAATCTCCTATTGTGTTGCGGCCCGAACAACGAAAACATCTGGAAAATGAGTGTATGTGACAGCCAGGCTCAGCATAAATAAATGGCGTATGTATCGCACGTGACAACCGCCGAACGGTCGGCACGACGGAAATTTTAGAATATTTTGCCCGCGTCTAGAACTGTTTGCACGTCAAGTTTTCCTTTGTGCTTCGATATTGATTATAATAATATTATTGTTTGTAAGAATGAATTTGTGTGCATTCATTTTATATTAAAATTTTGGTATAGCTCTTATTTAATGGGGTTTTTGTGTGGTTCGGGTAAAATAATAATGTCACTTTTCATCTCTTCCTGTGAGTGCTGTCAAAATCAGCTGAGTAATGCATCAGGATAATAGAGAGCAGTTTTTTCCACGATTCAATCAATATTTTGTGATTGTGATAAAACCAGCGGTGCATTTTAACGGCCTGATAAAGATAAAGGTGATGATAGGTCTACATTACGGTTTTTCATTTTCGCAAGACTGAGAACCGATTCTGGGTAACGATAAAACAATATAACTTTGCTGTAATTCGCCGGCGTAGTAATATTCCACTGGGTGCTGTGAAAACCAGCAAAGGGATGTACCAGGAACGGACAGCAACGTTAACCTGTTATTCAATTAAAATCTACCGCGATCTCCAAGATGTCAGCCAAGTGTGGAGATTATAATAAATTCCCCCTTTTTAAGGAAGAAGCTCATTTCCAGCAGTGGACTTCTACGGACTGATGATGATAATGATAATGAAAATAATTGTAGAAGATTTCAGCCATTAATTTTTTTTTATTCATATTACTAAGATATCAGATATAGCTCTGAATCCTATCCATTCCTAGGTTGTCTGGAAGAGATCGCATATTGCGATAAGACCGCCCGATGTACAATTACTGTTTCTTGTTTATTATATTTGTAAAATTTGTTATATAGGTGTGCAACAACATTAGTCTATTCTCTATTCTGTTCTGTTTGTGTATTAACATCTTGTATAAAACTTTTATAAAACTTTGTATAAAACTTTATTGGATTTTTAAGCGAAGTCTGAACGTGTGGTATGTACCGTATCTCGTCTCGGTTATAAACAGGTTGAGGACAATAAGGTCGAAGTAAAAGCTAGAGTATGTACCTCCGTGAGTACCGTCTATAAATACATCATGCACGCGAACTATTTTTAAACTACCTCATAAATTATACATTTGTAGCTATGGTGTCACGTGTATGAGGAATTTTTTAAAGGAAATATTTAATTTTATTAATTTTATCTTATGTTTTTGAATGTATAAAAGCGATACATGTTTATTATATATTAGCTTTTGCCCCCGGCTCCGCCCGCGTGAATGTCGATTTTTTCGCTAGATGGGAAATCCCGACACAATCATAGATTTATATAACAAAGTTTGTTTTTAAATATCAGATGTTCCTAGTTTTAAACTCAAAATGAACACCAATAAGCGTTCCTTTAGCCGTGCTTCTATTGTTATCGAAGTCAGTATTCGTCGTCACAGAACAAACTATTGCCTTTTACAAACAAAAGACGTGGAATATGAATAAGTTATCTGGAAAAGTTTCATGTCCCACATCCCCTATCAGCACGTTAGGGCGGGCGAACTTGGAATATTTCCATTGCGCCGTATCGGCTTGAACTTCGTCAAACGTTTTAATTGAATTCGAGTATAATAGATATTATTGGCACAGTGGTGTGACTATGTACCTACTACCAAGATTTATATGAAACCAAGGCACATATCCCTCACTTTTCGAAATCGTATGCGTATTAATAAATTAATTAACACTCGCCTCAAATGGTGAAGGAAACCTACATGACTAAGAGATTTTCTCGTCGGTGTGAGAAATCTGTAAACCCTCGTTAGGACAGCGTGGTGGACTAAGCCGTCTCATTTTAAGAGGAGATCCGTTTGCAGCAGTGGATGGGTTGGTGACGATGATGGTAAGGGACATCAGACGGCACTGAGGGTCGAAGCTAAAATTTTTATAACATTTGTCGTATCGCTTTGTCGGATAGGTTTTATTTTTTTTTAGCGGAGCAGAGCGTAGTAGAAATGTGGGCTGCGGATAGCCACTTTGCTACACTGAACAATCGTAGCAGGTGGAAAGAAGTGGTCTCTGCCTACCCCAATGGGAAAGAAGCGTGATTGTATGTATGTAGTATGTACTATGGTCTCTGCCTACACTTATGGGATATTGGTGTGAGTATATGTATATATGTATTAAACGACTGCTTACATAATTACGGATATTCGAAATACAGTAATTTTTAGAATACTTCTCAGAATCAACAAGTGCAATAATATAAGGTGTGTTATTATTCAAAATCAACATTTCCTACCCGAGAACTTCCAGCCCTATTCATAGGTAAGGCAATTAATTTTTCCAAAATCTCATCATCTAACATCCCCAGTCCATATTCGTCCCCACTAACAGGGACACAGATTTCTCCTGATCATGAGGACGATTAGACCGTAAACAACCATGCTGACCTAGTGCGGATTGGTCGACTTCACATACCCATAAAGGTATGCAGGCTTTCCTCACGAAGTTTTACTTCTCCGTTGAGTACACTGGTGTCTACAATTGTAGACACCAGCACATGAATTAGAAATAACTCAGTGGTATGGGACCGGGATCAAACTCGCGACCATTCGATTGTGAGTCGAGTCTGTAACCACGATATCATCAATGTACCTATGATGTATATATGTACCAATGTATGTTCCAAAATTTAATGAACCTAAAAATGGATTCACTGAAATCGAGACCGACCCAAGATTCATTTAACAAATTTTGTTTATTCCCACATTTCTTATAGTTTAAGATATAGCCATCCACGCTCACTTGGGAAATTCGTCTGTATTCGTACTCCAAGCGGTCGTACCCAACTTTGCCGATCTAACCGGGAAAGTTGTGATGTATACGATAAAAACTACATCTCGCTAAATGATACAATTCCATATGTTTTCAATAAGATAATTTTCCGGTCGAAAAATATGTATCCATTTGAGAAATGAATGCGGTATAGCCTAAAGGCTTACCTCGTGAAAGATGATTCCTTTTACGTGGCCCGATATATATCCGAGGAGTTGATTCAAATTGATACACCATGATATATTGATTCATTGATGTACATTGGTGGTGTAATGGTGCTAGACACGGCTTACGATCGAAGAGTCGTGGGTTCAATGCCGGTCCCGTACCACTGAGTTATTATTTGTAATTCGTGTACGGTCTACATGATCATGTCCTTAATGAAGAAGGAAAACTTCGCGAGGAAATCTGTATGGTGGCATGAGTATGTGAAGTTTTCCAACCCGCACTAAGCCAGCGCGGTAGACTACGGCCTGATCAGTGGAGTACCGTGTCCCTGTAGTGGGGACGATATGGACTGGGGACGACGATGATATATTGTATATGCGTGGACAAGTATCTGGCTACTGGATAACCGTTGGAATTAAAATGATTTAGAAATGCCTTTAGGTTCTGACTAACAGCCCTGGACAGCAAACGGGTACTTTTATTACTTACATGATGCATGCAAGTAAGCACTTGCATGCATTATGTAAGTCATAAAAGTTAATAACTACGTACATAAGTATGTACGTAGTTTTTGCACGAAAGTTAAAAAAAGTTTATAAGAGTACAATAAAATAATTCCTTAATTTATGTAGTCGGATAAAAAAGAAGAATATTATTAAAATATAATACACTGTATGTAGAATAGAATAGACAACCTACTTACAAATATAATAAACAAGAAATGAAAAGTGTGACGACTTTTGGACGGATATGATTCTTCGCGAGACATGGTGGTGCAATTCTTCTTCTTCTTTCTTGGTTTATGCCGTTTGACCAATTTGGTACAATTCTGCCAGTATTCGTTATGAAAGTGTCATAAACTTACGGGATGGTGATCGGTGAAGATAGAGAATTTTGGTATTGGAGAGACAGAAGGTCCTTTGACAGAAAGTCCTACGACCAGGGTAATAAATCTGAAAACAAATAAAGGACGCAACAATACATAGGCTCGTTGTTAGTAGAGTTAGTTAGACAAACAATAGGAAAGACAGATATTTAAAGGTTAGTGTTATAAGAAGGAAGTTATTTACAGTTTGATGTTGTTCGTATCTACAAATTTACATAAAATTGGGATAAAGGAGGGAAAAAGGTGTAAGAAAGAAGGCATTTAAAAGAGGTAGGACGAGGAATTTCGGGAGGGAGGATGTCATAGCGGGAATAGCGTAGTTTAGGGCAACAGAAGAAGAAGTGGTTCACGTCTCCTTCATCAAATCTGAGTTTTGCAAGGAAAACTGGAGTACAAGAATGACCTAGTCTGAGTCTGCAGATGGTAGATGTTGTAGACTTGTTTGCCTTACGGAACTTGAAAAACCACGAAGAGCAGGGAATGTCGGGTTGGATATCTGCGTAGTGTCTTCCTTTTACCGATTTAGAGGAATTTCACTGCTTTTTCCATTATTTCTCAAGCTGCGTTTTGGCGAGCAGACATAGGTCATTGAGTTACGATTTATAGTGCACTCGGGTACCAATCTGTGTAGCAGACTTAGCACAGGAATCAGCAGATTAGGGATACCTGTATGGCCAGGGATCCATGCCAGAATCACAGTGATCCCTAGCTTATGGCAATCAAGGAGAACACTCTTGAGTTTTAAAATCAAGGGGAACCGGGATAAGGATCGGAAGGGATTGGAAAGGATTGATTGGACGCAGCTCCTAGAGTCAGAAAAATTATGGTTTAGTCAAGGTTATGAGATTTGAAAAACAGGACAGCTATAAATGTTTGCTATCTCGTTTTGGTGTTTGACATTAGAAAAAGACGGGGAGAGTCTAAATTTAGCTAAGTTCTGTTACAACAAAATTAGTACCATTATCTCTCCGCAACTTTACAGCCGTGCTGGAAGATGTCTTTAAACTTCTGGATTAGAATGATCGAGCCATCAATGTTAATGACGAGTACATCCTTCATCTTCGATTCGCCAATAATATTATGCTCATGGCAGAATCGGTAATAGATCCTAGTATAATGTTCCATGACCTCTATAAAAGCTCTCAACAGGTGGGCCTAAACATGAATATGGGGAAAACTAAAATTATGGTAACATTTATGTTTCGCTCTACCCAATAGTACTTTGGGGCTCAATTTTCGCAGTTTTGCCGGAATACGTATACCTGGGACTCTTTCCTTGAGATTGAGTATCTCCAGGTGTTTAGAGATGTGAGGGAGCCAAACGGTAATATGAGCCATGCATGTAGTCGTTTCTCTGCCTTGGATGGGTCTTTAACGTCCCCGCCTAGCCAAACACTCTTTCACGCAAAGAATATACTACAAGCCTGCGCCAACTATATAGAAGAGCTAAGTGGTAGATCCCAGTAATTCACAAAGAAGAATGTAAACTTCATGATTAATTTTCGAAATTCCCCCTCGGTAATTGACACAAGTATTTGTGTCTTGCGCGCGGACCAAAACATCGAGTTCTCAATTTAATTAGTTACACTCTTTTTATTATCCTATTTAAGTTATCTCTCAGAAGTGTTTCAGTCCCATCGCCTTTAATACCTATTCTTAAATGAGCTCTTTGTTTTAAAAGGGCCTGAGAGCCCAGTTACAGTAAATACAAAGTAATGGTTCAACGGTGACACTCGAAAATTTAAGCACCTTCTGCCTTGAAACATTATTCCTGTTTAATTGTATCGAAAATATTACAACTGTATGGTACGGTAAGGCTAAAACGGTAATTATTGGTACATTTATATAGCACAATCCGCGTAGATATATGTACATATGCACATAACCCATACCGGTGTCCCATTGTATAAATCTTATAAGAACGTATATTTTTTCAGGTTAATTCTATTTCATTTTCCAGGTTTCAAACTACAGGTGTATCACGTCGATGAGTTGCTCCGTTTATCTGCGTTTTAAGGACAAACGAACAGACAGATTTTCGTGATACACACACTTGTTTAAAGTATTTTTTTAGAGTACCACAGTCAAACCAGGAACCTTTATAATTTCGGTGTATACGTTTTTCTATTGTCTCAAAATTCCTATTCCAGGATTATTAGATTAAAGATTGAATTAAGAACAGCACTAAAATGATTAAGTATATGGTTTTTATAAGCCTTGCCCGATATAGAGGTTAAGATTATTCGTTGTGTTGCGCCGCGCCTATGTAATGAGCTGCCACTCTCCGCGGATGCTGCCACAACCAGCTGAAGTATCTTGGGAATCAGAGAATATCTACTGCAATCCTCAAGCGTGGAGACTGTCGCAAATTCCCCTATTACCATATAACCCAGCAATGAACTTTAGCTGGCTGATGATAACAAGTGTATTGTAACAAAACGTTTGAGAAATGTTAAAAAGGAGCTGCATCAGTATTAAAATCATATCTTTAATGCAAGAACAAAGAATAGAAGCTGAAGAGATGAGTGTACGTTGAAGAATATATTCAATGTCAAAGTAAAGATGTTCTCAGTACTTCAAGCTGAGACAATGCCATAATAACTTGCGTAAGAGAGATAGTAGATAAATATACATTAAGTATATATAAATCAAAATTATATGCAATAGCAGTCAAGTTGTTATAAAAGGATTTGAAGTCAGGAAAACCATTCGATATCGGTGTTTGCCTCTGCATAACTTACCATGGGATTCGCGCCTAGCATACGCATATATGGTGCCGTAGAACTGCCTTCGTTGCTAAGACGGGTACGGGTGTTGTTGGCAACGTGCGTGCAGATGAATGAATGATTGAAGAATGAATGATTTTGTGGGTTCAGTAACTTTCATTGTCATGCACACCGGTATGCCAAAGAGCAGCACAGCAGGACATTCGGAGTACCCGCATTATTCAAAACGTCCATATTTCATTAGAACCCATGGCTGATCCAATTGCCGTCATTATAAATTGATTGGTAGTTGTTATATGGTCGATGTTCTTTTAATGTTTTTTATTTGTAATGACGAGAATATTAGTATAATGTTAGTGTAGTATAATAACTATTATTATAATAACACAGAGTGACGCTATTATTATGGCGGCGGCATAATAATAGCGTCACTCCACCTCTTCCCGTGAATGCTTTGAGAACCAGCAAAGGGCTGTACCCGGATTGCCGTGTTTAAGGAGCAGGCCCACGTCTAGCAGTGACTGATAACAATAATAACGCCACAATTTTATGTGAATTATTCAACACGATTGAGTGGCGTTGTTATTCTAATAACTGGATTCCTACGATTGACCCAAAGTTTGATTGTATTTGATTAAACAACTCATCCGTACGAGTAGGTAAATGCACATATTTAAGAGGTGTACCGTGGGCGGGTTTCATTTGCGAAGGATTGCCGTACGCCACTCCGAGAAGATTATATCGAGGAGGTCTCGAGTGTTCGCACGTACTGATTGTTTGCCGCCGCGAATATGTATATTCTATTTACGTGTATCGCAATCTCTTGAAGGTTTCTAACATACGTACATATATATATACTCTGAGATGTTTATATATTTAAAGCAGATACACTTAAAGGTCGAAACACAAATAAATGTACGATGCTCCAGAATATTCATACGGTTCTTTTTAAAAAATTTTGCATTTTTTTTTATTGTATATTATTACATACAATATTATATTATATTGTATTTTTTATTGTATATTATTATGTATCTATAAATAATTTCACATTCAACCGATGATCTGCACATAATCTATAATTCTCATCATATTTTGTTTAGAGAGCTCGTTGATATCAGCAGAACTTCGCCATGAATATGATAATGTATGTAATGGTTTAATTTAATTTCCTATGCCAGATTTCATAACAATCGGTTAGGTGTTTAGTCTCAAGGATGTAACAAACAGACTGATAAACGCACTACTCATTTATGTCGTCAGTTCTACTGATAGTACTTATTAAGCTGCAGTGCGTTTGTCAATAGGTTTGTTATTTTTTTTACTTATTTTGTTTATTATCTCTAAAAAAGCAGAAAAAGATAGTTTAGTAAGACATAATCGACCTATGTACTGTCTCACTGCAGAGAGGATCTCCTCTCAGAAAGAGAGGAGATCTGTTAGTACGGTATACAAATAAATAATACTCAAGTTTATAGAAATAAGTTTATCTTAGGAACGACAGTCATGAATTAGGTTGTTAACATAGCACCTGAAATACTTACACGTCGTAATTATTTAGAACTTTGCGAAAAATAGCTAATATGTTATGTATTTATTCTATTATAAATGTGTTAAATATCAAATTTTGTAAATCANTGAGAGGAGATCTGTTAGTACGGTATACAAATAAATAATACTCAAGTTTATAGAAATAAGTTTATCTTAGGAACGACAGTCATGAATTAGGTTGTTAACATAGCACCTGAAATACTTACACGTCGTAATTATTTAGAACTGTGCGAAAAATAGCTAATATGTTATGTATTTATTCTATTATAAATGTGTTAAATATCAAATTTTGTAAATCAAAGATATTAAAAAAAAAACTATTTAGATTGTATAATTAAGGGCTTCTAAAACCAAATCCGTCGATGTTTGTTTGTTTGTTCGAGCTTCACACAAAAACCAGCAGGTAGATTTTGGTCAAACTATTAAATTCTTAAAGGTTCCCGACTTTCTGACTTAAATACGACAGCATGTTTCATCAAAATTGGTATACTAGAATTGAAGATACAGCTTGATCCCTCTTTTAGTAGCTGCCGTTAAGGTACTACCGGCTGGTAGTACATTGGTGTAGTGGTTATAGACACGACTTACGACTGAAAGGTCGCAGGTTGGATTCCGGTCCCGTATTACTGAGTTATTTCTAATTCATGTACATTGTAGACACCAATGTACTCAACGGAGAAGGAAAACTTCGTGAGGAACTATTTACCTTTGAGAACTTCTGGTTTTAATGAGAATATTTCGTGAGTTATTTCTAATTCATGTACATTGTAGACACCAATGTACTCAACGGAGAAGGAAAACTTCGTGAGGAACTATTTACCTTTGAGAACTTCTGGTTTTAATGAGAATATTGCTCCTTCGTGTCTTGTACTTCCATTTTTCCATTAAAGTCCTCCGGCAGCAGAAATGTATGCAATTGCGTTTGGTATTATTTACAAGAGTGTTTTAGTTACGCAAGATGATGTGGTTGTGTGCGCAGGCGCAGGGCGGTGAGTGGAAGAGCGCGCGGACACGATGTCGGGTGCAGCCAGCTGATAGCATGCGGGCGGCGGCGCACCGCACCGCCCCGACCTAGCCGATCACACCACGAGCGCCACATTCACGGGTATATTATACTATAATACTGTATTTTTTTATCTAACTCATCATATTAGTATTATTAGTTAGCTATTGTTGCAGTTGATGCAATGTAAGGCGGGTTCAAATGATTGTATGCCGTCTAAGGACATTCCCGCAAGCTTACAGAATTCCCTTCGCGACCAGTGTCATTGAGGTACCGAGTGAGAATTACTGTTTAGGCGCCTTCCAAAACACGGAGAAGTCGTGGTAATGAGGACTGTTTAACTGTGCTTCGAATTCCAGATCTCGAACGTAAGCGAGGCCTTAAGTATACATAACAACTTCTATGTTAACGTATAGGA
>WUAW01004771.1:4693-15411 GCA_017165845.1 Thaumetopoea pityocampa | reverse complement strand
TCTTCGGTAGTATAGTGGTCAGTATCCCCGCCTGTCAGGCGGGAGACCGGGGTTCAATTCCCCGCCGGAGAACCAGGGAAAGAGGCGTGAGCGTATGTATACCTATTCATTAAATAGGTAGGAGTTTTTCAAAAATATTTAGTATAAGCAGATTGATGGACAGATAGACCGGACGAATACGGTGAAACTATAAGAGTTCCTAGTTTGAACAGAAAACTAAAGAACTAGTGCGGTAGAAAAAATTACAAAGTTTAAGCATATATTTCAACGTTACACTTCTTGAGCTATTAAATTAAATAATACTATCGTGAATCGTTAAGAGATTATTTCTGAGGATTGAAAAAATGGGTTAGAATGTATATTTCATTTAATTGTATTTAGAAACTACCTTCTATTATATTTGTCTCGTAATCATGAAGGAATTCATAAAACCCAATTTTATTTCTAACAGTTACTAAAGGGATATACTCGTATATAATGTTCATATAAAATTTAAGACAACCGAAACAATAAATATATTATGGTAATATGAAAAAGTTATGGCGATAAATTTATTTAACATGACCCATAAAAGAAAAGGACTCAAGTTTAGAAAAGGATCTCGCTATTATTAAGTATTTCTATTTTATTAAACCACGCCGCGAGTTCTGACATTGTTCTGGGATTGTTCGCACAGTACAATTGTTCGTACATTTGACAGTTACACAATCCTGTAAAATCGTATTTATATTTAAATATTATAATATAATAGTATACTAAATATATTATTCTCTCTCAACGCAATGGATATACTTAGACGCGTTTCAATTTATAAATCTATATTTTTAAAATAACAAAATATATGAAAATACTTAAGTATTTAAAAGTATGCTAAGTTGATACTTAAGACAAATTTCAAACATTTACAATTTATATGCGTGCATTGTATATAAAAAGTATGTAAATTGATCTTATATTTTTGTAAAAGTATTAAAACTTTATTCGGAAAACCTAACGTGTGGACACCCTTTTGAGTAAGTTAGTCTTAGTTTTGAGTAATAACCTCACTTAAATGACGAATAGTTACAAATTATTTTTTTAAGCATTGTTTTTAGTATTGGCAGTAGTTAGGAGCCTAGGGCGGAGTCCTGTCGTAACAGACGGTTAATTTACGCGCACCAGTGTGTTAGTGTAGAATAAGGCGGAATAAATAGCGCCACTTCATCTTGTTCCGTAGTAGCTGTGAGGATCAGCTGATGAATACACCAGGATGATGGAGAGCAGCGTTATCCTGTAATCAATCGACCAACTACTGCGATTTTCAAGACGTTTGACAAGCGTGGAGATGGCAAAATTCCTCCCTTTTACGGAGAAGGCTCTTTCTAGTAGTGGACTTTTATGGGTTGATGTTGATGATAATTGTGTCACATAGTAATCTGCAGTTGTTCAAAATACTTTTTGTGGAAAATTTTTCAAGCGGACATATTTGATAATTGTACGGTTTTCGATTTTCTCTATTTTGCACAATAATAAAATTTGCGCTAAATGTAAATAACGGAAAAAAACACTGGTGACAGTCTTTTTTTAAATCCCTTTGGCACTGGTTACTATTGAATTCGAGATTCATATGTAACTTAATGTATATAGTGTCCGATTCCAGAAACTTACTGAACAATTTTATAATTATATTGATATAAATAATAGATAATACAAGGTTCACAAGATAAACATCCTCTAGTATGTTCTCTGACCCTCGTAATCATCAAATATCATTTCGAACCATCTTGCAAGTATGTTATTGGAAACTGGAAGGATCTATTAATGGCATGGACTTATTCATTATTCATATCGGTAATTGATTATCATCCTTATGTAGTTGTTTAATTATGATATAATATGTTAAATATAGACACAGTAGGATTTAAACTAGTCCAAAAACAAAGGTGACCTGAACGACATCAGTTTTTTATAAAACTGATGTCCTGCAGGCTTATGCCTGCAGGAACTTTCGCCTTGTCAATATGGTAATAGCAAAGTCTTATAGCAAACTGACCGTATTTTCCAAGGTAATAAACATGCGGAAATTTTTTTTAGTCAAAGTGGTATTCGTCGGATTAACGTCAAAACTACTAAGAAGCAATAAAATACACCATCATTTTATTAACTTGTGAAAGTTATATAACTACGTAAGGCAAGGCTATATGGGCTTGGATCCCTGTGCTTCTCTTTAAAAAGGAAATTTAAAAAAAATACTAAGCGAACGTCCTCTAAGGCCCTTTGCTTTTAAAAACACGGTCATATTCACTATTAGTCACACTTTTATTCCAATGTTTTAATATCGTTCACGACTCTTGACAGTTGACAAACAAAAGAGCACCGCGTTTATACATCAAATATCACCGTCAAAACTCCAAGTGCCACTAAATTAGGTGGACATACGAGTGTATGTATGTATATCCATAACAATAAGAATCCAATAAATTGTAATACAACTTCTTTAATTCTTTTTTAAATTCATAAATTGTATAAAGTGCAATTGACTTATTTATAGTTAAGCGTTTATAAATCTTTAACTTATAAAATGTAAGCATAGTATCATTATACATATATATTAATTACCATTACGAAAAAAGTTGTCTCTTAAAAGTTTCTATGATAGTATGAAACGAGTTTTCGCAAAATAAAAGACCGTCACTGTTTTAAGAGCAAGATTTGAAGCGTGAATTGCCGCGCTTATAACGTAATATTAATTTTTACTACCCAGTTGGGAGTGGATGTTTGGCCTGTTGTAAATAGATTTGTTTGTATTTTTTTCATGTCAAAATATAAAAGTAGGCTAAGGAAAAGTTAGGAATCCGGTTTGGACGTTAATTAATTTTTAATTTTAGCATTATAGAGATCGACAGTACACCTCGTAATATTAAGATAATTTTTGTCACATAGCATAAATTATATAAGTAAATCTTGTTATAATGGTGACTCAATCAGTGAATGCAGGTGGCTCAGAGCCGCTCGGTGTGGAGATGACGATTGTTAGCCTCTTAAATAAACTTAAAATCACTCAACTATTATGGAGAGAGCTATTATCAGAGGTTCTTTGCATAATACATTTCTTAAAAAAAAAGAAAACAAAACAATAACAACAACATAATATGATTAGCAAGTTGAAATGTTAATGAGTGGGGTGATAAAGCAGAATTATACGAAATCGGTCAAACCCCATAAAAAAGCGGCGACGATCACAGACGTAAAGCGTAGCCAGGGAGGCGTTGGTAGCAAAAGACCAAAAACAGTTCATTGTGGCATTCTAATAGGAAAGTTAGTATATACAGTGGTAAACGGAGATCTAAGTGTTGTTTTAACCGTAGGCGCGCTGGAGGGAGGCGCTCTGGGCGGCGGCGGCGGCGGCGGCGCGCTCGGCGCGCTGCGAGCGGCTGGCTCGCCGCCCGCGCCCAGCCTCGGCGCCAGCCGGCACAGTCTCATAGGTGAGCCCTAAGCCTAAGTATCTTTTTCCTTCTAGTCACTGACTTTATTGATTTTTTATAGTGGCCTAGTGATCAATCTAAATAATGAGATTAGGCAAATGGATATTTAACATTAAAAAAGGCATAGTAGATAGCAATCGGTTGTCTGCAAATTCATTTTCTCTACAATAACAGCAGATTGAAATTAAGAGTTTGTTATGCCTTTAGAATTAAGAACAAGGCCAGCATTAAACTAGGTGTTAGAATGGGTAAATTATTTAAGAACTGGCTCTGGTAAGCACTACTCAATACTAGGTTGATTCAAATGTTGATTCAACAGAGGTCCTTCGAATATTATCAATAGGAGGTATAACATAGGTGATGCTGTCGGTATCGATTTTTTTCCATATGTATTGTGAGAGCTATGAAGCAGCAGGATAATGAGGGTAGCAACGTTATCCCGCGATTTAACAACTGACCATGGATCGAGTTACACGAGTTCATAATAATACACTCATAATTTTTTTTTGAAAACCACGGATAGTTTTTGTGCATTTTCTTTACCTGTTTGTATTTGCCACATTCTTTAGCCCTGTGCTGGTTTCCATTAGAAAACTTCCGTAAAAACATCGATTACTCAAATTCTTTGGCATTTGACTTTTGTTAAATATGATATTTAGTTTGAAACATATTTTTTTTCACATTATTGTTAAATGTTCCTCTATAAGTAGGTATTATTTTAGAAAAATACCACCTACGAATTTAATATTTATCGTAAATAATTATAATTAAGTCCGTTGAATTAGTTTTGCTGTGTAAGTAAAAACATTTCATTACTTATATAATTGTTACAAGTTTTAATACATAACTGGAAAGTATTATTTTGTAGAATATTAAGAAAATAAATAAATATCTCTAATTAACTAAAATATTATTCCACACCACACTCGGATAGCAAGGTGCCCAAAACGCTAGTAGCATTGCCACGTTGGATGGCACTACTGACTTATTGACCAAAGTAAACGCCAGCGTACTGGTCACCAAATGTCTACCACCACATGTTTCGAAATGTCTCGAAACATACGGTGGGCTCCTGGGCCCCATGGGTCTAAAGTTTCTACCCCAAATGCCTCAAATATGTATCCTGAACCTAAGTTATCATACTTGCGGCGCTTGAGGCATTCAGCACCTGATGCAGCGGTACCAGACTTGGAGCATGTCTCTGGAAGATGAGATGGCGTGAAAGTATCGATGTAAGTTGCACCTCATATTAGCGGTCGTCCTATCTTCCAGGGAATAAGAAACGTACTGTGTCTGGTTTTTTGCCATGATTACGAAGGAGGCCAGCGGGTTCCAAAATACCATATCGACATTGGCCAACACCATATTTACCATATTGACAAAGCCCAACGAATAATGACATTAAGGTTAGTATGACGAGCACTCCTACCAGTACTTCTGCAGCACGAGAGTCCTTGATGGCCCAGCACATCAACCTTGCTGCCACACCAACAGTGGTGTGAAAAATTTCTGGGTGATCCCAGACGAAGATAAACCGCAATTCGAAATGCAGTGGGATCCAACAGAGTACCCAGGTTTTTAGACCGCAATGCCCGCAGCCACAGACCAGAGACAGTAAGAAGGCGAATACGATCTGCTTAACTTGTTGACGTTTCAATAAGATATTTCCGTATAAGTTCGCAGATTGGTCTATCCCACTGACGCTGAGAAGTCGGATCTGTGGGAAAGAAAGTATTCGGACAGGCCAATGACCAAGCATTTTTGGCTACGATCAGCCAAGATATTTCGAAAGCAACAAATATTTTTTTTATTACATTTATTGTGCTATGGATCGAAGACCAGAAAGCTGGAAGAGGAACACTAGAAATTTATCTAACATCTAGACCCCTTATCTAATTGGAAGCGAAGCCTGTGTCCAGCCGCGATCATCTAAATTTACATTTATAATGGAGGCGATTGTATCTCTTACAATGTTGTCTAGTCTGTTTAAGATGTCGTCACGTTTCCAGAGATGACAACACTGAAGATATTATGTAAATTTAGTAACGAAAAGGCAATACTTAAAAGATAAAAGCCGTATGAGAATTTATTTTATGTAATCGTTCTGAAACAGACTCAAAATTTTGAATTTTCCTTCTAGAAAATCATGAATTGAATTGAATGCTGACATCAATACCACTTTGCAGGGTGGGTTGATCAAGAAGTAGTTGATTGATTTTAGTGTTATTAAAATATAGTTTCAAATATGTAATATTGAGTTCGTGTCTCATTACTCGTTGACTCTGTTTATCGTTTCTACTCGATTACTCTTATAACGAGTTGATTTTGACGAGTTCCCAAGAGATTAATCTGTTTTAGCATAGTTTACTCTCCGATCACAGTAGATTGAAATCACAACAACTCATTCCTCTGTTGAAGCGTGTTAGAAGGACCAACCCACAAACCACATTTTTGCATTTATAATAAGAATTAATAAAAACAATCCCTTTGTCTAAAATTGAGTGTCATATTAGAAATTTTTTCTGTTACAATTTTTTATATGTTCATGCCAACATTCTATGGAAGTTTTTAGTTCGTCTTGTGTTTTGCCGAGGAACCTTTGGGCACACAAAGTGAGGAGGAGCCCGTATAAGCAAAAAAAATCTAATGAAAACATCAGAATGTATTTTTATGACTTTATTAGTTATTATGGTTACGGTGACTACAGCAATTCAAAGCCAGAGGCCTTCGGGTTGTATGCACCCTAAAGGTGAAAACGACTGTGAGTTGGCAAAGAATACCGCTGGTCGCAAGCTACGATTATGATCATCTTTTTTGCCTCATCCACAATCATTTACTATTATACACTTTATATTATTATATTTTTGCTATTATACACTTTCGTTGATCATCATTATCATCATCAGCTCGTAGAAATACATTGCTGGACCTTCTCAAAAAAGAGGGATTTGCCATAGTTTCTGAGCTTGGCGGTAGATTTTGAATGAATAACAGGATAATGTTTATACTACCAACTACCCATTATCCTGTTAGATTCCTTAGCTGGTTCTCACAGAATCCAAGGAAGAAATGAAATTACCCAATTATTATGCCGGCGCCTCATAGCAATTTAGTTGATCAAGTGGCACGAACTTGACCATTTTGAAACAGATTCTTTAATTATTCAGTGTAAATTTCCTTTCCATTCTTCCGATCACACATGCTGTATATAGGTAGATAGGTGGGCTCGTTTCATTACCCGATGTTTGTTTATGTTCTCTAAATTGTCAAATCATTGGATCATTGATTTGTCGACACTTGTCAACTACATTACCACTTTATTCATCAACCGTGTCGACAGTGGTGACTGTGTAGAAATCCTCACAAAATCTATACTATTATAAAATTGTTAAATGTCAAGTTTTCAAAAATTATAGATCTTTAAAAACAAACTACTCAGAACGACTAATTAAGGGCTTCTGAAAACAAATCCGTCGAATTTTTGTTATTTGTTTGTTCGGGCTTCACGCAAAGACAAGTAGGTAGATTTTGGTTAAACTATTACAGTCTTAAAAGTACTATTCCGACTTAAATACTGCGGCATGTTTCATCAATATCGATCCAGTAAAATTGAAGATACAGCTTGATCCCTGTTTTAGTAGCCGCCGTTAAGGTACGAGAGGTCAAGTAAAAGTGATCCATGGGTTTTTATATAAATCTATGATTGTTTCGGGATTTCCCATACAGCGGAAAACTGACATTCACGCGGGCGGAGCCGCGGGCGAAGCCGCGGGCGGAGCCGCGGGCCGAAGCCAGTTAAATATAAAATTGTTGTTTTAACGCTCGAATGAACTATAGCGAATAAATAAAGATTTAATTCCAGGAGTCATTTTCTCGTTTAAACGTGATGAGTACAACACGTGATATTTAAGTAAGAACTAATATGGCGCTAGGGAGCGGTCAACTGAGAAACTTGATGCTCAAAACTGAGATAAATTAGTCTGTCCTGTAACGATAAGATTTATGACAACTAAAATATTGTAAACACTAATGCAAAATATAAATTATAGTCAACTTTCATTGTTTCGAGGCTCATAAACATTAATTTACGCGTACATACTTATCGTTGCGTTGCGTGTAAGGGTTTTAAACTCCTGTTAATTTGGCAGCAGAGTTTCATTAACAGGATTCCAAGCCGAATGTCGTGAGGAAATTGATGAGTTGTGTAGTGTGAAAAGGCTTAGGGTGTTACTCAGGCGAGAGAGGGGAACCCCGCCAGGAAAGTTGTGTAGGTTACTCGTAAATCGACGCGACGCGGAGGCTCTACCGCTTGATTAATTTAATTTGAGTAAATCCATACTACTCGTTTGAAAAGTGTTACATAGCTTTTGGGTGCTCGCATATCAACCTAATTGCTTGTCGTCTATCTTTTGAATATTTGTATTTTTTATTTATACAGACACTAATTACATTTACCCTTACACAAATCAGTGAAAGAAATATATAGAGGTATAAACAAACATCAAATTAGGAACTTAGTTTTATAGCTAATATACATACATTTCATGGTTTTTCCATGAAATGTATAATGAAAACAATGTGAAAAATAAAGATTGAAACAGCCGTGGCGTAGGGGGCGGGGCCCAGTCTCCAATAGTAAAGACGTGCGATTTCGAGCCGTCTGCGTCTTGATCCAGCCATCAGAGAAGTAACATATAGTATGCAGCTGGGTTCGGACCTCCCACGCCTCGGAAGCTTTGTAACACCGGGAGATTGCAGTCCTTTCATTCTGAAACCTTCAACATCGTATATACAGTCCTCTATATAGAAGAATCAGCGATAGCAGCAACCGTCAACGGCTCTGACACCGTCACGAGTTTCCGTCCGTGGTGCACACCTTGTTGGTTATTTTTATTATTCACATGGAGAAAATTACTGGAGAAAATTAAATTTTAGAAATTCTCTTATTAAAAATTCCCATTTTATTATTAAATAAATCAACATAATAGTAAAATATTATAGTAAAATTGATCCTATACAAGATACACCCTATACCAAAAAGTGATACGGCCAGTGTTCTTAAAGCGAATGTAAGATCTTACTTCTCTGTCTTATCTTACCTGTCCTTTTACGAAATCCATATTGACACTCAGAGACGTTGCACTCGCGGCGGAGACTATTATCGGTGCTGCGTTCAAAGAGCTTCATGGTGTGGCAGATGATTTTTATACCCCGGTAGCTACCACACGCCTGCACGCTACCTTTGTTTTTGTATAAGGGGGCAATCACACTGTATTGCCACCCAGCATGCATCATTCTCGTAGTACGAATGCGGTTGAATAGATCAGCTAATAGGGCTACACCATGTTCACTTATCGCCTTCCACACCTCGATATGGGGTGTTCCACACCTCGGGATGTTATCAGGCTCAATGCCTTCCACCGCGGATGACTGCTGATGTGATTCCCGCGCTCGGGCGCAAGGGCCAAGGCGGACGCCGCATAGCTTTTATTGGGTGCAATCCTCACATAACCGTCGTGCTGTGCCCTCAGCGCGACTGTATGGGTCAGCCATTTTCTGTGCGTAAAAAAAAGGCTCAATGCCTTCCGATTCTTCATGTGTCGAAGAGAATTGCGTATTTGGTCAGGTGCTATAGGGGAAACAAGTCCCAGGTAAGGAGGCGGTACAGGCGAAGGTTGTAAGAGTGGTCTTTTTTTAAGGAGCTCCTTGAAGTTACTATGCCATTTCTCCTTCACAGAAGACCTATCAAGCAACGTGCGCCCGAGGTCACTGACCNTATTTGGTCAGGTGCTATAGGGGAAACAAGTCCCAGGTAAGGAGGCGGTACAGGCGAAGGTTGTAAGAGTGCTCTTTTTTTAAGGAGCTCCTTGAAGTTACTATGCCATTTCTCCTTCACAGAAGACCTATCAAGCAACGTGCGCCCGAGGTCACTGACACTTAGACATTTTGTAATATCCAATGTCATTTTCTCTCAGGTGCGCGCTAGTCTATAAACGAGTGTCTGCCTCTCCGCAGTTTCCAGCTTGTCATACAATGGAGATAAGCATTCAATGCGGGCTCTGGCTATAGTTCTTTTACAGGCCCACTTAGCCGATCTGTAGGTGTCTCTATTTTCTAGAGAGTCAGCAGCTGGCCACTTTTTAAACAGGGCCTTCTTCTCCCGAATCGTCCCCTGTACCTAGTCATTCCACCACAACGTCTCCTTGTCGATGACGCGACCGCCTTTGGAAGTGCCAAAGTCTCGCCTGCCTGCCACAGTAATTGTTGAATGAACCCTGTCTCAAATCTTGTGGGCTGTCTCAGTTGCGGCACTGAGTTTAAGGTGCTCAACCTCAGCCAAAAACTCCGATCGTTTAGGTCCATTTAACAACCACCACTTAATCCTGGGTCGGTGTGTCTCCACAATCTTCTTTTTTGGCTGAACTGCACAGTTCATGACAAGCAGACGGTGCTGTAAGTCTTTCCTCTGGAATGATCTTGCAGTTAGTGGCCTTGCCAATGTAACATCGTCGGGTTAACAGATAGTAGATCTGTGTGGAGTGAGATCCACTACGATACGTCACCAGATGCTGGGGTCTTTTTGAAAGAAAGTTTTCACTATAGCCAAATCGGACACAATGTAGGACCTGAGTATAGAAGTTCCCTCCACATTCTGATGACCAAGACCGTAGCCACCGTGAACACGTTCGGACACTCCAGCTTCCTTCCCGAAATAACCCCTTGAGATCCCCTCCAACAAAAATATTTTCATGCTTCGGAATGGCACGTAGTACACGTCACCAGATCCGATACATCCTCAAAATGCACCCAGAACTTCTCCTTTTCAGATTTACAGCAACCAGACTGTGGGGCATATGCGCTGATAAGATTGACAGCGCAATCTTCAATCACCACAGTCACCCTCATCAGTCGGTCGTTGTATCGGTCTACCTCAAGGTGGTAATCGTGGAGTTTTGTTAGACAGCACTACCGCCACGCCGGTTTTGTCCGAAGGTGACCCGGAGTACACCAGCCCTGTACCCCTGTCCGATGTCACGGGATTTGTTACCCTTACAACAAGTTTCTTGAAGGAAACAACATTAGACCCGAGGTCTTTGAAATACATCTGCAAGTTCACGGCAACGACCGGTTAGGGAGCCAATGTTCCAGGTAGCAAAGCGGAACTTTGTTTTGGGCGCTAACGTCTTTAGCTGTGCCTGCGCTTACACGGTAGCCCTCGCCCACTTCTCACAGGCTGCCGTCGTCGTCGTCGTT